>BPLQ01003926.1:0-35000 GCA_021605075.1 Caerostris darwini | reverse complement strand
TCGGGCACTGATTTAGCATTGAAACATTTGTTAGCCTTGATCACCAGGAGACACAGTACTCCTTGAATTTTTGTTACATATGTGCACATTAAATATATACATGCTTTATCTTTAATATTTTCCTCAAAACTATATTAATATTATGTGCCAGATTAAAGAGAGTTTACTGTTTCTCAGAATGATATAAATAATTCACTGATAAAATTTACATCTGTGATCATTTAGAACCAAAACTCATCTTTTATATTTTTTTAATGTGAGACAGTGATAAATAGATTTATTTAATGATTTCTAGAGAGTTTGACATTATTCTTATTACTAAATGTATATTTATTTCATATATACTTTTACAGAATCCTCATTCCAATTCATCTGAGAATGTTCCATTCAGTTGTACATTGGAACAATTGGAAGTAAGTTTTTGATTTTCATCATAATTAAAAATTACTTATTAATTTTTTTATGGGCAAATATAATATTAAAGCAAATGCTGGAAGTCGTCCCTTCTAATTTTAAAAAACAGTAATCCATATTTATATCTTTATTTAAAAGCTACAGACCGTTATTGATCTATTTTCTTTCCAGCAGTATGCAGTTTTATTATAAATACAAATTTTTAATTTAAGAAATATTTTTAAATTTAATAAAAAGGTCAGTATATTTTAAACAAATTGTTTTAAGTGTAAATGTTTCTGGCTTGCAGAAATATATTGCACCTCTCATTTAATAACTGTTTTTAAATTAAAAATTATGAGAACATGCATATTTTAAAGAGTAAATATTCTTTATTATTGTAGTAAAAGGTTTGTTAAATTAATAAATGCCTAGATAAATGAATTTAATGCAAGTTGTATTAATTTCTTTTCAGGACTTGGTACTGAAGTTGAAGGATGCTACAAAATGCATTGAGAGAAATGCTGGTTGAATTATCTCAATTATAATGATGAAATTCGTATGCTTAAAAAAAAGAGGCAAAAGAATTGTACTATAATTATGGACAAATTTTCTTCATTGTTTTCAATATTTTGATACTTATTTATGTAGATACCACAGATATATATTATTTGATACAAATAAAAAAAATTGATTATAAGTGATAGTATTGCTTTTTATGAGCAATGTAATATAGCTAGTCACTAAATTAAAAAATGTGAATGTTCTTACAATTTATTATTACAACAAATAAATGCATTTAACATTGTAAAAGCTAATGTTATTATTAAAAAAAAAAAAACTTTACTAAGATTGATAAAAATTTATATCACAAGATGATTTTGTAACAAAACAATCCTGTTTTTCAGATACTTTATACAGGAAAAATTATAAAAAAAAAAAAATCTGTTTGTGAAAATTTATCAATCACAAACTATATACATAACATTACATACACTAAAATAACTGTTCTTTTGTTATTAAAGTTATTACGTCTTCACTTTTTGGCAGCATTTGTTTGTTGTGGTTCTAATATTTTGAATTCACTGATACAGGCCATTAGCCACATGACTTGTGTAGTGCAGATATGGTCACTGTTAACATGGGTCTCGCGTGGAGGTTTATCCTGATATAGAATTATATGACTAGTTCCTTCGAGTACTGTATTAGCTGCATGGTAAGGTATCATGAAGTTATCTATTGTATTTAGCTTAGGTTCACGAGACAATATCTTCCCTCCTCCCAAGTGGATGAGATTGCAGAGGCTTTCACGTGAAGGCGTAGGGTTGTTGAACGTGCCATAAAGATAAAAATAGAAACCATCAAAGAGAGGAGGGCACTGAAAAAAAAAAAACATATATATATTTCTTTAAAAATTTTTTTCATTTTATACAACATTCCATCAAAATATTCAAAGAAAAAGTCTACAATAAATGAACCAAATTTAAATATGGGAGCCCCTACTAATGATAATCACCATTTAACAAGATTAGTCCGACCACAGATAGAGTGGAATAGTAAACATCTGTTTAAAGGTGGAAACAGATGAATCAATAACTTGCAAGAGCTGTTAGTCAGGCATACGAGTTGCAAAGCTGCTTTGAAAAAAAAATTGGAATTTTTTTAACTAGTTTTTCAATTAAAATCCCTCTTAAATGAAATTTCCTTCCTTATGACATCTCTCTTTTTAAATCATTCCAACTTGGTTGCTTGCCAATTTTCCATGCTATCTGTGGTCAGACTACATTTACAAATATTTAGGTGAAAATTTTGTAATGCAAATTAAATATCGAATTTAAATTATAAAAGAAAGGCTGTAATTCATTAGATTTAATAGAATGTTTATAACATGGCTGACATATACAAATAAATCTATATAACTGCAAAAAGATTGACAAAATTATTTTCAATAACTGCAAATGATTTTGAATTTAGACTTTCAATGTTGAGGTGGTGCTTAAATTGATGAAATGAAACTAACATTATTTTACTCAAGTCAAAAGATTTCCCATGATAAAATATTAAAGAAAGTCATTTGAATTTAAAATGCAGTTTGATGTTTCAAGGTGGGAAATATTTGCCATGCACCATTAGCAAAATGGGAAGGAGTAGATATCCAATCAATATTGACATTATATTAAGGAAGGGAGATAGGACAAACTTGTAAGCTGGAAAGTCTCCCCATTATATTTTCTGAGAGTTACTAAACCCCTGATATTATTTTTCTGTTTCCAAATCTGGCTTTTATATCCACAAGAATTTGATTTTTTTTCCCTTAATGGAGAAAAACAAATCAGCAAAGTTGTCCTAAACTTACCAATTTAAAAAAAAATTTTAATTATACTATTTTATTTATTAAATATTTTTGAAGAAAAAAGTAAAATGTTAAATATATTAATAAAAAAATTAATACCTAAATTAGTGGTGCTTATGGATGCTTTTCCTTCATGAAAAATACTCACATTTTATAAATACATTTTTTTCTATTCAATAAGTTAAGCAATTAATTATATAATTAATTTCTTCAAAGACAGATTAATTCAAAAATTTTAAAAGAGAAAACTGCACCTTTTGCCCATAGTTCTGTCTGCTTCTTTTAGGTCCCATAGTGTTGGGCTGGTTTCTTGTTCCTTGTACTTCAAACACTTCTTCATCAACTTTAAGTTTATATTCTAAGCATACATCAATCCCTTTTAATAGAAAATTTAGATTTTCAATTAATATTCAAATCATAATTGAATAAGTTTAAAAGATTTTTATCTGAAAAGAAATTTCAATTATATAATTTAAAAAAACACTATGAATTAATTATTTTATATGGCGAAACCTTGCTCAGATTTTATGGATTGAGTAACATTTAAAACAGCTTCTCTTGAATGTGAATAAAACACCAGTTTTCTTGCATGTCACGAATCGAGTTGGGTGAAAAGTCGTTGTGCTAGTTTTAAAGCAAATAATTTACCGACTTACCCAATGATGACCAATAACTTGGAAAAACAACCCAATTTACTTCAAACTGTGTACGAGTTAAAACTACAAAAGATGGGAACAAATAAACGATCCGATATTTTTTTGGTTGTCATTGAATAGCAACTTTAGACTGACTCTAAAGTTACAGAATAGAAATATGCAAGAAAGAGTTATGATAAAAAACGAAAAAAAATTATCTTCATACTTCATAAAAATACAAACAAGAAAACTTCCAGAAATAATTTTTAAATGTTTGCTTCATTTAAGGTTTTTTTTTATCCACATATCTTTCAGCATATTTCATTTTGCCTCTTACTACAAAAATATGGCTACTTTCAGTCATCTGCAAGTTAAGTTTAAGTTCATAAATTAATCTTTAACAAACCCGCTTTTTTCACACACAGAAATCTAATCTATTATCTTTGAATAAATGCATGTTGAGGAGGTGTTTTTTCCAGGAATTAATTTTTAATGATATATACAGAAAAAAACTCAATCACTTATGTATCAAATAGAAAAAAGGTTAAAACATTAGAAAGAGGTAAAATATAAGAAATTAAAAATTTTATACAAATAGACAAGAACTACAATGTTATCTCAGTATATGTCTTCCAGATCTTGGATTTAAACTAAACAAGATGAATATCCAGGGAATTTTTATCACAAAAAATTCAGGGAAGATCCATCTCCATGTAAAACTTTTATGGTTATTGCCACATTATACATTAACAGCTGTATAAAATAATTCACACACTGCTTAATACTAAAATAAATAAAAAAGATAAAATATGTACATAAATTAAAATTTATCAAATTTAATTTTCTCTTTTCTATCTTTGCTCTCTACTTTGATCTTGTTGAAGATCACCAGGTTTGATATTTACTAAAAATTGGTCCAAAGAACTTAGCTTCAGGCTTCTCCTAAGGCTGTTTTGGATATGTGACAATGTGTGATCTTTCCAGACAAAACTATTGCAGCTTGTTAGAGCTTTGTTGGGTGGTATTTTTCTGCAAAGTTTTGAACATTTATCCATTTGGTCCAAGATTTTGACGAATACAAATTGTGTTACAACAAAAGTCGTAAGCCAAACAAAAATGTTCGTATCCAAATTAGACATACATTATGTTGGACATATACCAAATAAGTATCACTTTATAAATATAAGAATTAAAAATAAATAGACATGTTTAGGCATCTTTAAATTAATTATAAAATTAAAACTAATGAAGAATTATACTTTACAGTAGACAAAGTTTAAAAAATAACTTACATTGATAATTCATGACCCATTTCCCTGTCAACATAGACAAAAGAATCTTCATTGTGCGTACGCAATTGCCCATGACATCGCAGCTTGTTATAATATGAGTCACTAATAAAAAAATTATAACATATATAAAGTCATAAAAAAATTACAAATCCACAACATCCAGAATTACACAAAGACTAGTACGTGAGTGATTCTCATGCTATACTTTTGTCAAACAACAAAATCATGCAAAATTATTTGAATTTGTTTAAAAAGTATTAAAAACTGTTTTGTGGACAATAATAAAAGAAAAATTTTAATTATTACTTCTCTTCTACAATTTTTATCCTCAAAATAATTTTTACAACAACTGATCTGTCAACAAATCTGTTATCTTATGATGAAAGGAGGAAAAAAAATTCTTAAAAGCAGAACTACCAACTAAATTGACAACTAATGACATTTGAATATTTGATTACTTTTCCAAGGAGAGATTAAATGTTAATAATTATCAATATTTTCAATATACACTTTAGTTAATTGAAAATATTGGTTTTCAACTGTAATCTGATACTTAAACTATATTCTGATATTAATGTTTGTATTCCAAATACTATACTTTTATGTGAAAAAATGATGTTCATACACAGTTTTTAAAAAATACACTGAAAAAAGCAAAAATGTCTTGTTAAATGTTTCTTTTATTAATAAAGGCATAGAATAGCATTTTGAGAATACCACTATAGCAACTATATTTATATAATTCTTGAAATAAAATATTGTTGACATGTCTCAATGACTTCCAAAAGTTACCAATATAAATAATTTAGTCCAACCTTTGAAATATAATAATTCATAATTATATTATTGTACAAATACCTTGATCTATTTCTATAAAATTTTTTTAAAAACAACTTTTACTAATAAGCAAAAGAATTAATCATTCTTTGTTATCTAAATATTGGACAATTTCTCACTGAATGCTTTTATAGTAGAATGAAGTGAAAAGTTTTGGAAGAAAACAAACTTGTTTCTTCTAGCTACAGGGGGGACCTAGATTAGAGCTACATAACACATAAAATTATAAATTTTATTAAAGCTTTGAGATTTTTTTTATGTACAGCTGTCTTCCCTCTCTTTAAAGTACTATGTTTGATACCTCATAAGCTTGGCAAATGGGAGGGATGCAGGCTGGTGGCATAAAAGTATTTCAGTTTTATTTTGTATTTCCTTGTATTTATTATTGGTTCTTACAAAAGGAAAATGTTTTGTATGAAGATTAAAATGTACACTGCAATAAAAGAATATAAACAAGCATATACTATTTTTTAGTAAAGTACTCTGTATAATATAATTACACAAAATAATTTGCTTCCTTTTACATGAGCTTAAGGCATCAATATATTATTTGTTAGTTATATATTATTGTTAGTTATCATATATATGCAGTATATTAATATGTTATATGAATTATAACTACAACCATCTATAGATTATAATTTTAGATTAAATATAGCAAAAAAAAATTTATACATCATCGTTTAATTTTCACTCTTGGATCTTTAAACATTGAATGAATAAAATTTAATTTTTTCTTTCTTTCTGAAGAGAGGTTATGTTTTTTTTTTTTTTTACAAATTACAATAATACTGAATATTTTACAATATTCTATCCTTAAGCATTTCTACATATGAATGTAAATTTCTAATAACAAGAAAAAATGTACTGATCAACTTTGAATGCACTTTTATGGTGGTTTAAATTATTATAGTTTCTATTTTAAATAATATTATTGTGCAAAAAAAATCAGTAGCAGTTGATGAGATGGAGATGAATATTTCCAATTACAATTTGAATAGGCTGTAAAAAAATTTCCCTTTATAAAGTTGACAGGACTTGTTTATTTAATATTTTGAAATTCATATGATTTGTAATATTCTTTAATAACAGAAATTATTACAAGATGTTCCTATATATTTGTATGTATTTAAAAATGAACATTTTATTTATGGGACTTTTGGCTTGATTTTTGAGTAAAACACATCTGATCACTTTTTTTCCCTCCAATGTTATACCCAATCACCATTTTTTTTTTTTCTCTCTTCATATGTAGCCCAAGAAAGTCAAAAGGTTACAGGTTTAGCAGCATAATTTAAGAAGAATGTACCATTTGCTTTTGGAAAAAAATGAACATGATCAATGATTTCAGTAGACTACTCTACATTATTTAAAAAAAAAAAAATAAATAAATAAAAACTTATTTTTTTTTAGGCTACAGTTTAGCACAAGAATTATGTGAATTATTTACCAAATTTTAAATTTATGATGATGCATTTAAAACTATTTAACAAGTTTATGCAATAAGAAAATAAATTATTAAAAGTTTAAACAGTGGAAAATTCGCATTAACTTTCTGAAGTCTGTGCAACATATATGTAAACCTTAATTGTATAGTTAAAACAATGCTGATAAATAATGATTAAATGCTTCTTTCTTAAAAATTAATAATAGTATTAGATAAAAATTAAAAAAAAAACATTATACTTGTTCTTTATATACATTTCTTATTAAAATTTAAAAAAGAATATCAATATTTGTTTTAAGAATAATGAAATATATTTTAGATTATTTTCATATAATTAAAAAATAAAGAAATTTTAAAGAATATTGCTATAGAAGCAATAAATATTACTAATGTATGGCAAAAGATATTACTAAGTGATAATTCAATGTTATTACAGTTTAATCTTATAGTATTGTTTAAAAAAAAAACTGAAGATCTAAGAGGTATTCAGAAAATCAATAAATATAACCAATTAAATCTCTTGCTAGATTATCAAATTAAAACTAAAATAATTACACAGTAATAAACAACCAACCATCTGGTTTAAAATCATCTACTATTTCAGCTTTCAGCATTTGAGCGCATTTCTGCAACTTTCCTTTCTGCTTCTCATCGAGATTTGTGCAGAGGAACACTAAATTCTCAGTTTCCGTGGAACATTTCTAAAGAAGAAAAGTACTGTATCAATTATGCATCAATGAAATTTAGAGTAGGAAAGAATATTTTAAGATTAGTTTATCTACAATGATCTCTGAAATATATTCTCTAAAGAAAAAGAATGGCCAAGTGGCTAGCGCTCTGTACCACAGGTTTTGGGTTCGAGTCCCGACGATGCCATGGATGTTTGTAGTATTTCAGAATCCACTTTAAGCCGTAGGTCCTGGTTTCATATGACTGTTGAGTGTAGAGCTGATAACCCTACCCCGTAAAAAGAAAAACATCTCTCGTCTCGAAATCTACCAGTAGGTAGACGGCCTTGGCCCACAAAGGGCTGTTGCGCCAATGACGATGAAGAAAAAGAAATATAAACAACACTTTAATTTATGAGCATTTTTACGTAAACATTTTTCATGTCACATTTTGATAAGAAACGAATGTAAGCTACAAAGTATATAATTAATGTTAACCTGTGGTTTTTATTGAATGTTTGAATTTAACTTAATTGTATTAGATACTGATACTTGGCATATAACTATGAAGTGCAACTTACAGTATAATTCAAATAATACATTTTCTTTTGTGGAACATATAAATGAAATGGTTTTGCATATATTATATGCGAAAAGGTCTGAAATAGGCTAAAATATTAAAAAAAAAAATTTTTCAGCAAAATCATGTAAAAGATCAAATTTATTCATATTAAATTAATAAATAATAAAATTAATAACATAATATTATAAAATACCGTTAATATTTTATGAATAGAAAAGAATGAAATATATCTCTCCAGTCTACAAGCAATTACTCTCTCAAGAAACTATAAAATGGTCTAAATAAATAAAATAATTAAAAAATATAAATTTTCACAAAAAGAAATCTATGAAATGAAGGCTATGCATTCAGCTTTAAGAAGGTCTACAAAAATCCTTACTTGCAAGCCTTATTAAAATCTCAAGATTCTTTCAATATTTGTTCTCATTTAATATTGATATATATTAACTGTATATCTAATTTATTTTTAGGATATATGTACAATTTAACTTTTTCAATTTAGAATACATGATTCCCCCCTCCCTCCTTTTTTATAGTATCAGTATGTACAATGTTAGACATTTTTAGACTTGCAATACCATGAAATTTTGATTTTTCATATGATGAAGTTCATCTAATGCTTAATAAAATCATATCAGGTATTTGTTTCTACTCTGTTAATAAACAGCTAAACCTTGATATTGATTTAACATACCTTCTATAAACCTTCCTTCATAACCTTCTATATCTTCCTTTTTTATAGTATCAGTATGTACAATGTTAGACATTTTTAGATTTGCAATACCATGAAATTTTGATTTTTCATATGATGAAGCTTAATAAAATCATATCAGGTATTTGTTTCTACTCTGTTAATAAACAGCTAAACCTTGATATTGATTTAACATACCTTCTATAAAATTTTTCATTCTTTGTCATTGTAAAAGCTGTTAGCACATTGCAAGTTTAAATATATGTTTATTTCTTTCACACCCTAAAATAATTAAATAATTTTTTTGGTAGTTATATTGTCTTTATTTAATGTTGCATGCAAAAGATTACTGTAGTTATTCTTCTTATACTTATATTGCCATTATTTGATGTATTAAGTTTAAATGCACTGGTAGTTTATTTTTATTTCCTTTAAACTGGAAAATTTTCATTGTCTGTTACTTTATATATATATTCAATAATTCTTTATTTTGATTTTGTGAATGATTTGACATTTTGTTAAACTTTTGATTTTTGACAGACATTTTGTTAAACTTTTACCAGTTAAATTTAAGTTTTTTCCATGGTTGAGATTAAAAATTGCATAAATTATACAGAAGAAATCTGTACAAAAGTGATATGACAAAAAAATATACACATAAAAAATAAATGGTCATATTTAACAAAAAAAAAAAATAGTAATAATAATTCAGAAGGCATTTTTAATTGCCTGCTATTTTGTCGACAACTTTTTTTTTTTATCTAGGATTTCAATAGCATGTAACATACATTCAATCTTACAAAATACAACTATCATTACTTATCACAAAAATATTACTAACTTTTCACAGAAATACAACTATTTTAAACAACACCTGCAGATAAAGCATTATGTAGACCCTAATTTCTTGATCCATATAATTTTTGTAAATCAAATCAAATTAAAAAAAAAAAAAAATTATAAATGAAATTTCTTATACTAGGAATACACGAAAATACTCCTAATATTTTCAATATTCATAGAATAATATTTGGTGCATCAAAATGTAATATCTTTATAGTATTGAATTTGAATAATGAAACAAAATTTAAATTAAAAGTAATTACTAACCTTTACATCAAGTATGAGGGTATTGCCCTCAATGAAAGGAGAACAAGCCTCAATAAGAAGATTTTTATGTTCTTCTGTTTTGCACATATCCAATGCTGTGAGTCCAAATGACGTTCTACATAAAAAAGGATTTTGTAATAAGGTCACTGTTTTAAGAGATAATTTATATTCAATAATTTTTTCATCTATCTATTATAAATTAATCTTACAAAAATAATTATAGGGATTGGGGGAGGGAAAACAAGGTTAATTCGATTCCAATAAAATGAAATATCAAATAATTTTTATTATTTTAATTTTCCTTTTCAATTGCATCTTTTAGCATATACAAGTGACTTTCAATAATCATAATACAGATTTTTCTATAACCCATGCAAATATCACAACATTTTTTTCAATTACTGGTTTTAAATTATCATCCCATCCAGTGAGGGGGATAGTGGTAGTCAAAATTCTATGTATTATGTATTATTACCAGTTATTATATATAATCACCAAGTTAAGTAAATGTAATGAATTTTTCGAAATAATATATACACAAAGAGAAATGTTAAAATAATAAATACAATTATACTCATCCCTCTAGAAATATAAAAAAATAATTATAAATGGTGAAAACAGAAATAACTAATTTCTATTTAAGTCCCACATGAATTAATAAACTGTTGAAGCAGTTTACAATCAAAGTTGTGGCTAAAGTACCCAGTCTATCACTTAGGCAAGTTACATTATGTTTTTAAATCTGGAGACTTCTATATAAAGTGATGATAATTTTGCAAAAAAAATAATGCAAGATGTTTATTTGGCATGCAAATAAGTCAAATCAATTAAAAAAAATGCTAATTGTTTACTTGGCATGCAAATCAGCACCTCTTGATACCAGATAGACAGCTATGTCCATACAATTATTGAAAAGAGCATCATGCAGGGGAGTGATGTTATCTTTAAATGATGGTACATTGACCAAGGCTCCATGATCCAGAAGGATTTTAACCATTTCGAAAAAATCATGATTACTGGCTTCATGCTGAAATAAATATTCCATAAATTTACAATCTTAATGAACTATTATTTAACAATATTATTTTAAAATCTAAAATAATAATAAATAAATAAAATTAAAAAATTGAATTTTTTTAATTTGTGATGACTAACATCTACCTTAAAGTTGCATTAAAAATGGAGAAGGGGAATTGAATGTTTAAATTATTTTATAATACAATTCATTTTGCAAGAAAAAAAAAAGATTATTAGAGAATTCAATAAAAGTCATTAAAATATTAAATAAAATTAAAATTTATTAAAAATTAATATATTTCTGTATCAATGATTAGATTAAGAAGGAAACTGCCTTAAAAATAAATTTGTGGCAAAGTAGCAATTACAAAGTCTTTTCTAACAAAGTTAAATGCAAAATGTTGACAAAAGTGATGTCGATTGTAAAGAGTGATCGAATGATATACGGAAGAAATTGCTATGATCCAATGAATTGCTACTCATAACAAGATGTATGCATGGCTAAAGAACACCTTCACAAGTATATTATTCGGATGCCTTTCTGTAATAATTTGTGTTTTTCTGCAGGCCTTAGCATCATCCTGGATTTGTGAGTAAGTGGGATTGGCTATGTGGACATTTATACCAGCCATGAATATTTCCTACTGCAAACATTGCTTGCTTGAGATTATGCTATATTGAAGAATGACAACTCTAATAAATACAGCTATACTTGCACAAGCATGAATTGTAGAGCACAAAGGCAAAGTTGTACGTCTCTGTTGGTTATCTAAGTCCCTGGACCTCAAAATTATTGAGTCTTTGTAGTCAATTTTAAAAAACACATAATTTCCACCACCTATAACAATTTCTTCCTTAAGGAAATTATTAATTTATTTATTTTTCCCATACATAATTTGTAAAATAAATTCTTCAATGTATTCAGGCTACTTTAGTTGTTAAAGATAATCCTACTCCTAATTAATAAAGCTTTTTATATTCTTTTGTAGTATTCCCCATCATTTTATCACATCAACTGCTATTCCTTTGTTTTCTAGAAAGAACACTGTAGCTGTTATTTTAACAAAAAGTATTTATAAATAATCGAAAACAAAGATTTACAACAATTATAACTAAATAGACATTTTTTTTTACTAATGTGGTCAATGATATAAAACTAAAACTTTAAAAATTACCAAGGGCGTCCATCCATTATTGTCTTGCGTATTAACATTGGCTCCTTCCTTAAGAAGCTCCTTCACTCTCTCAATATTATTCTGTAACAAAATTTTTTTTTAATTTATAATAACATTAACAAGAAATATCAGGATTTCCCTCATCAAAACTAAAAATTTATATTTGAATTTATGATAGTAAGTTTATATTTGTATAATTAAATTTGGTAAAAAATTTATTTTCACTATGAATGCCAATTAATAATTAAGCTATATGCATTCTTTAAATTCAGTACTTCTAAACAATATAATTAAAACTCTTTACAGAAGCATATTTGTTTTAATGTTCACTAAATTTCTTAAAGAAATAAAAATATATCCATGACTTTCTTGCCTATTCTTAGACTCCCATTATTAAAAAGGAAGTTGAAGTTAATTGCCAATATACATTTCACTTGAAACAAATCAAAAATTTAATAAGTTCAAATAGTCTTACAATCCTTCAACATGAAATCAAGCTAGATGAGTGTTGCCAGACTACAATATCACGAGTGAACTTGTGTTTACTATAGAATAATATAAGGCAATCCAATATACTCTGTCTCTCGGTGCCACAGGCTTCGGGTTCGAGTCCCGACGGTGCGATGGATATTTGTAGTGGTTGGGAATCCACTTTAAACCATAGGCATAGTGCTGACAACCCTACCCAGTAAAAATAAAACATCTGCTGTCAAAGAAATCTGCCAACAGAAATGCAATGCATGAAATAAAATATTTTTCATCATTTTCATACAATAAATGTGTATTTTCTATTCAAAAATTCCAGTTTCATTTTTAAATACCTGGTATGTTTGTTTAATTTTTGGAACCTAACTCAAGTGTTTATACAATATCTTTGTTAGATAAAACACGTCCTTTTTAAGAAGCATGCATAGATTGTTGCATAGATTATCAGACAATTAAGAATGTTTATAGTTCACTCATGAATCCTTTAAATAAATATATAATTTAAAGTTCATTTTACAGAACTACAAAAACCTTTATAACAGCCACTTGCAACAATGTTTCCCCTTTGTAATTCTTTTTATTTATTTTAGCACTGGGAGATAGCACTGAAGTGTTTGGGCTGGATAAACTACCAGACAATTTTTTATTTTCTAATATCTTCTTTCGGTTACAGGATACAGGTGTTTTTAATTGGCTCTCGGGTGTTTCCTGAAATAAAGAAATAATTTATATTACTCAATTTCTATAACCAAATAAATAAGATCAATTATAAGGCCAAATTTTTGTACTAAGGTATGATTAGGTAATTATTAACATATAAAATATAGTTATAAAAATCTCAAATTGTTAAAAAACAAATTAATGATGTTTTTTACTAGTTGTGATTTAGTAATATTTTGTTGGCTATTACTAACAAACAAATTAATTTTTCATAATAATGAAAATTCAATGGACAATTACAAACCATATTTTTTTTATTAGTTAATTCAGAAATGCCAACTTGAAATAAGTCTTTTTTAGTAGTATTTGAAACAATTTTCAATAGTTATTTATGATTGGCAGAGGGTGGGAGGGGGGCTGAGTGGCAAACTACCCTTCAAATGACCACAAAATTCACACCAACTGAGATGTACATTTGCAACAATATCTGTAATTATATTATCAAATAATAAATTTTTTAAAGTAAGTTTTCATTGAAATAGGGTTAATTTAAAGATATTCCGAGACTTAATGCTACTAATATGTGAATTGAAATTATTTATTATTGATTAGATATAATATAGGAAACATATATTGCTCAAATATCTAATGATGTACAACCTTTTGAAATGAAAATATAAGCATTTTAATAGAAAAAACACTAAAAAATGTATTACAAAAAGCTTATTTGTCTAAACTTATCCATTAAAATTTATCTTCTTTTAAGTAAAGACCACAGATGAATGTATTTGCAAACAATATTGAATAAGAATGAACAATACTATCTTAATTGTTTAAAAAAAATGCATTCAATTGTCTACTTTTTATAAAAATGGATGCTATTTTTCTTGAAATTCATGGAAGCTTTCAAATACACAGAAATAGAAAAATGTCTTTTTTTTTTAAAGTTCTGTAGAAGTATTAACTTTTTCATAGTTTGTAGGTAATTAAAATGCTTTGTTAATTTTTGTAGCAGCTATGGAGTAAATTTTTTGGAGTAATTTTTGTAGCAATATGAAATTAAATAAAGGAATGATACTGATACTATATACTGATCTCATAAAATCAATTATCATTTTGTATATGTGCCTGTATAAGAATAATGCACATCTCAATTTCCATTTTATGAATATATCATTCATTTTCTCAAAAATATTTATAATTGGTTAACATTTGAGCAATGAATTTCATGGAATATAGTGTGTTAAAAAAAGTAATTAATCATATTTAATTTTTTTTTTTTTTTATTTCATAGGCAAGTATATTTCTTTTTCATTGGATGCAAGATCAAATTGGACCAAATCTAAATTTAGAATAAGGATTTATATTTAAATCACAGTTCCTAATAATTAAAAATCAGATTTAAAATATTAGAATTATATTCCCCAGACTTATTTTTAATTGAAAAGACAAGCTAAAAGTAATTTTGAAACCTGGTTATTTATTGATGACAAGATTTAAACAGCAATAAATCTGTATCATAATAATGCTTTTGCATTGTACTCAAGTATATCATCTGTTACCAAACATTTGTTTGCTTGGTTATTCAAAATACTGCATAATTAACAATACTGAGCAACGGAAATTAGGGAGAATCACCAGATACACAAGTTTTTAGAATACTTTGTAGGACATTTTGGGTTTTCTTTTCTCTTTTTCCCAAAATGAGAGAAGATTGTCTTTTAATCAAAAAACCATTATAAAATAAAAAAAATTTCAGTTACATAGGCTAAAATGATATCATATTTGTCTATAAATATAACATGCATAGCATCTAAGACCTGCTAGATTTACTAACTGGCTTAGATGGTGTCTCGGGTTTTACCCTTCTTACAAATGATTTATTTGTATAAAGATATTTCTATATTGGCTAGCGAGTGTTTGAGACTAAATAATTTACAATTTATTATTTCAATAATAGACATTACTATTTTATGATTTGAAAAATAAATTAATGTGATTGAATTTTGATTTATTAGAATTGTTTTGAATGCAGCAAATATACCAATAGTACTTAAATATTACGGAGACTTTTGACAAGGAAGAAAAGTGTGAAGGTATCTGTCTGATTAGCTTTTAAAAGCAAATAAATAAAATAAAAAAACATACTAGAAATAATATTACAAAAAATCACCTGAACAATGCTATTTTCTCGGTTCTGTGGTGTGACAGATGGAGTTTTAATCAACGACTTTGCCTTTTGGACTATAGGAGTTGATGTCAAGTGTAAACTCCTTCGATTAGTATCACTAATCACTTCATCTTCACTTTCAACTGGAAGGTAACTTTTTAGCTGCTGCAGCTGTGCTAGCAACTCAACCAGCTGTTTATCTTCAAGTGAATCACGGTTGTTGATTGGTGTTTTGCATACAGGACATGTCATGTCATCATGCTTGGGGAAACAATGCCTTTTAAAATTAAACAAATTTTATAAAATTAGAAAATATATACCTCAATTCAATAATATTTTTTATTAATTAATTGATTCTGATTTTGGCAAGTCTCTTTTTTACTCCAAATAACAATCACTACCAGGCGATAATCAATTCAACATAGCTCATTACTGGTTTTCCAGCAAACTTGTTTTTATGATGATCTGTCTGTTCTGTCCACTTTGAATTATGTTTATAAGAATAATTTTAAGAAAACTTAAAAATCATGAAATAAAGAAAATTGCTATGTTGAACATAAAATTGCAGTTTTTTTTTTCTTCATATATTTGATATATATAATTTCAATCTTTTCTTACAGAAAATGTAATTTAAATAAAAAGATAATAAAAATATTTTGATTCTAGTCTAGAGAACTTTAACTAAGATTAAATCATGTCTGTAACATGAAAATGTAAAATTTTGTATTTTAAAAAAAATCAATAATACTTTCATAGCTTTAAAAATGCATATTTCATCTGCCAATTTATGTTTGATTGTTCTAATAAAGAAAAATTACTTTATTTTATTTTTTTTTTCTTATTTTATATTTTAATATTTTTATTATACATTAAAAAAAATAGAATACATTAAAATAAATAGAAGCAACATTATTGAAACAATTACAATTTTAGAATATAATATCTTGCATAAATAATATTATGACAAATAAATTCATTAAAACAAAAATAAATAAATACAAAAAATTCTTTCAAACAAACAGCAAAAAATTCTACATAATAATGCAAAACAAAAAATTCTTACAAATACAAACATATATATCTTAAATAATAATTATTATTACCCTTTTTAATATCATATTAAATCAATTATTTGAATACATCACATCAATAGAAGAAACTAAATGCAATAAATACAAAATATTTTCATTACCATAATTAAAATGTTAATTATCTTGTACTGATGAGAAAAATATTATCTAGTCGTATATAATTTCGAAACAATAAACTTAAAGTTATAAAAATAATTAGAATGCAGAACTCACTTGCATGTTGTGTGTCCACATTTCACAATGAGAACAGGATCATTCAGTAAATTATTACTAGGAAAACAGATAAACATTATATACATTTTTTTTACTTAAATGCAAAGGAAAAAATGTTTATAACATTTATTACACAGTACTATTATATATATATCTATTATATTAATGGCAAAACATTTTAAATCATTGAATTTTACTTGCAATTAATTTTATTGCTTCATTTTTTTAAAATACGATGATTGACTTTTGGTTTTATTTAGATTTCAATTTTGATTAAATTCTGTTATTTAGAGGAACATACATAGAGCACTTAAAACCAGCTCATACCATTGATAATATTTTAGGTGCATATTATTTAAAAATTTGATAGCAATAAATTTAATCTTATACATATTTTCTATAAATATGTAAAATAGGAACAATATTTTAGAAATATTAATTTTTTTTTAAATTATAAGCTCAAAACTTAAATTAGGATGTTTTTAAAATTCCACTTTTTGATATTAAGATTTTACATTAAAACACTACAAAAAGAAAATTTTAAAATAGATTTACATAAACGACGAAAGTAACTAAAAAAAAGTTCTCAATGTATTTTTTCAGGATAAAATATCTTTTATTTATAAAAATATGCAAATGTTCATTAGGCTGCATATTCCATAACAAAACGAAAACAAATGATTATTTACCATACAGCGCATTTCAACGCTTCTTCTAATGATCTTACAGCATCCCATACATCCTTACAATCAGATAATGCAGACGAAAGACAATTCGAAATAGACATTGCAGAAAATAAATAACTGAAATCGAAATAAATCATGAGAAGACGACAAAATTTCGCGCCAATCTTGCGTCACATTAATGTCATACAAGATTTTAAAAGAGGTTCAAGTGTTTGCACTTTTCTTTTCCCTATAAAATCTCAGTTTCCCCACAACTTTTCCCCTTCTTTAATACAAGAGGACGACGAGATAGAATAAGGGTAATGTTCCTGTGCTTACTTGAGCACATCTACATAGTTGCGAAAAATCTGTAGTTAAAAAATCATTGTTCGGGGATTAGGTGAAAGAGTAGCTATAAGCCATCTGTCTTTGGATATGGGGGAAAATAGCATTGGTTTGAAGGCCACTGAATGATTACAAAAATTACAAAAATATCACCATCAACAAAAGTGTCAAGAATGGCAGGCATCGCCTATAAAGGGAAAGAGACATCTGTTTATTTCTACGTGGAGGGAGCTAGAAGATCTAGTCTGCTCGCTCTCAGACACTAGTAAACACCTGCAACTTCTCAATCTGGTTCTTGCATAACAATAACCAATTGTATACTATTTCAATTCTACCGAGTGAATTGAATATGCTTGCAAATTATTTCAATACATACAGTGCTTCATATAAGGTATCTTGATCCTCTTGGAGAATTGTAGCTGGTACGATTGGTACAGGTGTAATATGAGTAGGAGCTTCATTTTTCAGTATGGTCACAAAGAAAATTTGTCCATCAACAGTTCTTGGTATGTAGGTCCTTTGTTGAGAACCCATATTTCTAGAAGGACATTTGAATGGAGGCTTTGGATAACTTTTGTATAATTTCCAAAGTTGAAAGAGTCATATCATTTGTCTTCGGGGTATGGTGGGCGATTTCTTTACTTTGTGTGCTATAATATGCCAGTTTATTTTTATTTGAATTTACAGCAGATTTGACCAAGGAATGGATATTAACGAAGAAATAATAAAAGTATGAAATTTATATAGAAAAAAAGTATAAATTTATAAGAATAAAGGCGTAAAATTAATTTTTTAATAATTGACATAAATTAACAACATTCCCAAATTGATTTCATGTTACAAAAAATACTTAAAAAATAAACTAAAATAATGTATAGCATCGATTTCCCCCCAAAACTTTGGAAAATTCGAAACACAAAAAACGCATACCGTGACAAGAATTCAAATCTGAATAAATGCGGCCGCATCGCAATGTATTAGTCACTACAGTAACACAAAGGACTAAGTACCAAGTGAATAATTTTTTTTTTTAGTATCACATTAAAATTATTTTAGCATTTCATCAGAATATAAATATACAATTTTTGTGGAAACTTAAAACAAAGGGATTATTACTCATGCTTTATTTTTAAAACACTTCATTTAAAAAAGGGTAGTTAAAAATAATAATTAAATTGCTAATACTAAGTTGAATAAAGAGGTTGAGTCCCTGAAAGCGAAGCGTTCATCTTCTCAATGGTATCTGATGGAAGTAGGAAAGAAAAGTCACAATGAATAGATAATAGTAATCGTATGAATTGGGAAAAGAAAAAAAAAGAAAGAAAGAAAAACGAAAAACATTGAATGAGAATTAATAATTGGAAGAAAGACTGAAAGTTATTGAACTAAAGTAGAAAAACAAGTAATATAAAAAAAAAAAATTTATGTCAATTTCTACTTTTTGTTTCATTATATTGCAGAAAGTCCTTTATAAATAATTTTCATTCATTTTTTTAAGTTTATCTGGCGCCATCTATTGGTAGATATATGCAACTTAATCTAAAAAATATCTAAAAAAAACTGAAATTAATTAAATTTAATTACTGAATTAATATTTGAAAAAACTGTATTAACATCAAGTGTCATCCACTACAAGTTAAAAAAAAATGTATTTGAACTTGAGTGGATGAATAAAAAGTAATTTATTAAAGATTGAAAATTTGAGCAAGATATACACTGAAGTGACAAAAGTCATGGGATACCTCTTAATATCGTGTCGGCCCTCCTTTCGCCCGGCGAAGTGCAGTCGTTGGAAGTCTTCTGCAGGAATATTGAGCCATGCTGTCTCGATAGACGTCCATAATTGTGAAAGCGTTGATGGTGCAGGATTTTGGGCACCAACAGACCTCTCGATGATGTCCCATAAATGCTCGATGGGATTCATGTCGGGCGATCTAGGTGGCCAGATCATTCGTTGGAATTGTCCAGAATGTTCTTCAAACTAATCGCGAACAGTTGTGGCCCGGTGACATGGCGCATTGTCATCCATAAAAATCCCATCGTTGTTTGGGTACATGAAGTCCATGAATGGCTGCCAGTGATCTCCAAGTAGCCGAACATAAGCATTTCCAGTCAATGTTCGGTCCAGTCGCAACAGAGGACCAAGTCCATGCCATGAAAAAACAGCCCACACCATTACGGAGCCACCACCAGCTTCAACAGTGCCTTGCTGACAGTTTGGGTCCATGGCTTCGTGCGGTATGCGCCACACTCGAACCCTACCATCAGCTCTTACCAACTGAAATCGTTACTCATCGGACCAGGCCACGGTTTTTCATTCATCTAGGGACCAACCGATATGCTCACGTGCCCACGAGAGTCGCTGCAAGCGATGTCGTTCTGTCAGTAAAGGCACTCGAGTCGGTCTTCTGCTGGAATAGCCCAAGAAAGCCAAATTTCTCCGCACAGTTCTAACAGACAAGTCCCTTGTACGTCCCACATTGATTTCTGCTGTTATTTGACGCAGTGTTGCTTGTCTGTTAGAATTTACGACTCTTTTGCAGACGTCGCCGGTCTCGGTCGTTAAGTGCAGGCGGTCGACCACTGCGCTGTCCATGGTGGGATGTTATGCCTGAAATTTCATACTCTCGGCACACTCTTGACACAGTGGATCTGCGAATGTGTAATTCCCTAACGATTTCCGAAATGGCATGACCCATGCGTCTAGCTCCAACTAACATTCCGCGTTCAAAGTCTGTTAATTCCCGTCGTGCGGTCATCATCACGTCAAAACCTCTTCACATGAATAACTTGAACAGAAATGAAAGCTCTGCGAAAGCACTGCGCATTTATACCTGTTCTACGCGATGCTACTGCCATCTGAAAATTTGCATATTGCTATCCCATGACTTTTGTCACTTCAGTGTATATAGGGAGAGTGTGAGCTAATAGAAGGAATTGAGTAAGTGAACAGGAAAATTATGGCTGTTTGAGACTTCGATTCCATTTAGAAGTAAAATAAGGATATTTGTATTTTCCATTCAATCGCGTAAATATAGTTTGTGCCTTGATGAGAGGGTTTTCGCGGGCAGCAATAGTATTGAAAAAATTTCTAGAAAGTTTTGTAATATACGTGTTAATAGAATCAATTTTTAAATCTTGATGAATTGTAGAGTTGAGGGTAAACCAGGGTGCACCTGTGATGATGCGAAGAAGTTTGTTTTGAATAATTTGTACAAATTTTTTGTTAGTCGTAGAAAAGAATTTTGTTTGATAAAGTTAATTTGGAAAATTTATTTATGAGTGACAGAGTGAGATAAAATTTTTTCCGACATTTTTCTTTGATTTTTTGAATATGAGGTCGAAACGTAAGTTTATTGTCTATGATTAAACCGAGATATTTAATATTAGTTGTTCATTCAATTTGTTGTTCAATTCTTTTTAGGAAAATGATGGCTTGAGTTTTAGAGACATTAATTGCTATGCTCTATTTAGTTAACCAATCTTCTAGAGTATTCAGAAAATTTTGAAGAGTGTTGATGACATTAAAAAAATAGAAGCACCTTGGGCAAGAGCAGCAGAATCGTCAATAAATAGGCAAGTGGAAATGTTAGTGCATTGAGGAAAATCATAGGTAAAGATATTGTAGAGGATAGGACTGAGCAAGCTTCCTTGAGGTGTATCAGCTCTAATACGACCGAATGGGGATAATTCATTTTGAAGTCGAACTTGAAAAGTTCTATTTTTAAGATAATTGATAATGATAAGTGTGATCCAATTTGGAAATTGAAGTTTGATCCTTTTGTAGATCAGACAATCGTGCCACAATCGATCGAAAGCTTTTTTGACATTTAGGAAGACGCCTCCTGTGAGAAATTTATAGTTAAATCTTTCAGTGATGACATTGGGGATGCGTAGAAGTTGATGATGTAGAAGTTGATGAATTAGTGATGTTGACGGAATTCAAATTGTTCTGCTGGAATTATGGAATTTTTATCGCAAAAAGAAGTAATATGTTTCACTAAGAGTTTTTCGTAAAGTTTTCCTACTCAGCTAAAGAGACTGATGGGCAGATAATTTTGTGCAAATTTTCTATCTTGTCCAGGTTTAGGAAACATGATGATATTTGCTTTTTTTCCAGATAGGAGGAAAGTAGTTAAATTAATTACAGCTGTTGTAGATTTTTGCAAGATGGGTAATGGCATTAAGGGGGAGACACAGTAAGGCTTTATTTGGAATGTTGCAGGGTCCAGAAGATTTCCGAATATTGAGATTCTTGAGTATGTTAATTATGTCAGATGGAGAGAAAAAATACTGTTTTGGTAATTTTGACGATCAACTAGAAAGGATGATACTGTATCTTCAGCATGCTCAAATTTGCAAGTCATCGTAAGATTCAATGTTTCCTTAAAAGGAGAATTCAAGGTTTTCAGCAAAAGAGTTGATTTTATCAAAAGATGAGAATATAAGACCTGAGGATCCAACAAGTGGAGGAATTTCGGGATATTTTTTGGTAAAATGTTTGTTTATTTTGAAGAGATAATTATCTTCTAGATTTAGGCTTATCAAAAATTCATTCCATGTCATTTTTTAATTTGTGAATCATTTGTTTTATTTCTTTTTGAAGCTTGTTGGGAGATTGCTTGAACGGAGGAAGTCTGGTATCTTGCCATAATTTTCGAATTCCGTTTTTTTTGCAAATTTTAGAGGTGATTTCAACAGGAAGTTTTTAGTGTGGAGTACTGATTTCTTTTGATTCTCTAGCAAAGTTACTAGCAGACGTAATGGCATAATTGAATTTACCACTTATTTTGTTAATATCTTGAATATTGGAGATTGTTGGATTGCCAGCAATGTTTTGAGAGAAAATTTTAGTGAAAATACTCCAATTAGTAGTTGTGATTATGCTATTGAGGAAGGGCGTAAATGAATTATGAAAGACTTCAACTACTATAGGGTTATGATCACTGGAAAGATCGTTGATAAAAGATCTTTCCAGTGATCTTAACCTTCATTTAAATTTTTAAGAAGTGCGATATCAAGAGTACTATTGCAGTGGTTGTGAAGGCAGAAATAAGTGGGATCATTAGCAGCAATAACGTTGAATGCGTTAAGATTTGTCCAGTCGAAGAGAATAGAACCATT
This sequence comes from Caerostris darwini, assembly GCA_021605075.1. Classification (NCBI taxonomy): domain Eukaryota; kingdom Metazoa; phylum Arthropoda; class Arachnida; order Araneae; family Araneidae; genus Caerostris; species Caerostris darwini. Next base: position 12,045 of record BPLQ01003926.1, on the reverse strand, counting down.
GATGTTGCTGCTTCCATTATTCCATGCAGAATGCTTGGAATTGAAGTCTCCAAAAAGAAGTACTTGTTGATTGGAGTTGGCTATTGTATCCAATTCCTGTGTGAGGAATCTACCAATTGGAGGGCGATAAATGCTAGCAACAGTAATTTTTAACAGTAATTTATTCTTGAGATTAATAACAATAGCAGAGTTTTCAAAGCTGGTTGTAGAAAAACGAATTTGATGATGATTAATATTTTTATGAATGCAGATCGCTGTGCCTCCTCCTCTGTGACGATCCAGGGTAAATTTTTTATTGTTCGTAATTTTTCTTTCCTCGTGAATATTTTTATTTACTATTTTTCATTTTTTACTATTTTTCTTTTTTAAATCTTTTTCCGCCCGCTTTACGCTATTCCGCCAACCTTCGACGAGCGCTTTCACAACTTACCTCGCATACAATCTCTCTTGTTACATGTGGTGTAGACTCTGCCCTCTCTTTCCTTTTTTAAACTATCTAGGAATGGCACTGAATAGGTTAAAACTCAAAATTACTTCAAATATTTATTAAAAATTAAATATTTACTTAAACTATAATTTTTGCATTTTTAAATTTTAAAAATTTTTAAATGCTAACAGTAATTTCTCTCCTTTTATTTTATACAGAGCATGTGCTCTTTTAATATTAATCTATTTTCAATAGCTTTAAATTGGTAAAATTAATAATTAAGATTCTTAAATTCTTCAGAGGTACAGGGTAATCCCTAAGTACTCCAATTAAACACTAGCCTCTGCTCTGCTCTGCTCCTCTGTGAGTAAGACAATCTGAGCGATTTATGATATAATTTGGAACTTTGAAGGAATCGCTTGGCCTGAAGATGTGTTTTTTGGAGAGCAATTATATGAGGTTTATTTTCAGATATAAAATGTTGTAGTTCATTAATTTTTCCTTTAAGACTATTGAAATTCGAAGTGATGCATGATTGGTCGCTCTATTGAATGTTATTGATTGGTTGATTTTGAAGAGCAGTTATTAAAACAGAAAGATTTGAGAGTACTCCAACTAATTGTTGCAGAATGAGGGGAATTGGAGGAGATTCCATGGAAACCTGCAGAGTATAGGAAGAAGTAGTGTGGTGAGAGGTCTGGATAGGAAGAGTTGGAAAGTCATCTGGAGTAAGAGGAAGTAAATCGCTAATGTATTTTATAAATCAGTTTCCTCTTAACTCTCAAATAATACGCATATCATCATGATCATAAAGACATGCCTAGCATCATTTTCACATAGCAGATTTATAATAGATAAACGGAAATCATCTGTATTACAATATAGCTAGCAAAAATATAAATAAATAAGTTGCAAATTAAATAAATATAAATTCAGAATCATATAAATACATGCTTAATTGCTAATTTATAAAATGTGATTAGAAAACAAATGATAAAATAGCACGCTGTATGAAACGATTACTGGTTTACAACACATAACCTTACAATTTTTGCAATTAACAACAATCAATTTAAGTTACTAAATCTAATACCTTTAATATAATTATTTAGATAATTAATTTATAAACGAATAATTCAAAAACTATTTACCAATACCTGGAGTAGATAACTAAGCCTCCCTCGATTTAGTGTAACGAAATTACCATTAATAATTAAAACATCCCATCTACTATAAACAGTACATTTCAAATTTTTTTAAAAATACCAAATATACAAAAAATAAATAAATTATTAAATAAAAATAACAAAAAGAGTATATTAATGTAAGAAAAAGGAAAACGTAACTCAGCTCACTACTGTGAAGCGAAGGAGGTAAGATCGACTACTTCCCTAAACCTTCCTGGGAAAATTCCCTTTCCCTAAAGACCACCAGTCCTCTCTAGTGGTCTGGAAATTTTTAACAAAAAGGGAATTCCGTTCTTTAACATTCCCAGTTTTTCCCTAGACAGCACGAAAAGCTACCCCTAAAAAGTTCTGACGCAGGCCGATGTTCTTTCTTTATCATACGAGGACGTTCGAAAAAAGTAAAAAGTGCTCAGATGCGTACGTAGCCTGCGTAGGGGATCAGGTTTAAATCCGCTGGTGATCGTGATAACGCGTATAATCTTCTTGTGTCAACATTCACGGCTTGCATAAGCGAATAGGTGCAACAGCATGGTGACAATGTGCTTAATCGTCTCATATCGACAGGTAAGCTGCTGGATGGGAGTATTCAGTGTTTGTTTCATAACACCATGTAAATGTAATTCCTCAAGGCAAGGCATTGGATTGTTTTCCATGTAGTCCTCAAGGCAAGGACTCTCTTGGTGCACTCTGAGTAACAACGAAAGTACTGTCTACTCACAGTAAAATGATAAAAAAACGGCTGAGTTCCTGTTTATTGAGAAGATCTAAAGGAAAAAAAAAAAAAAATGCGAGTCAATAAAAAAAATACCTTCTCTTTTTGAGAAAATAAGCACAGAGTAGTATTATAATAGAGTACGCATCTGAATTGTCAGTTTGAGGCAAACATAATCCTCACATGGTCATACACTTCACTTGACTTTGTAGTTTAACATATGCGATAATAATAGATTGACAATTTTTTCCAACAATTTATGATATAGTGCTGTGTTGATTAAACATAGTTCAAAAGCATAATTGCTGGATAGTTAAGAAAAGTTAAAAATTTTCTCCATCTCAATTTTCATATTTCAACAAAAGAAATTCATTAAAAAAAGATTGCATCACAATTGTATTTCATACCAGAGGAGAGTTTAAATTTCAAATGCACATTCTGCACAAACGTCAACAGTTAAAATTATATATAATTTAAATTACAATAAATTCTTTTACACTTTTATTTTTATTTTGGCATTCTCATTTATATGTTCTGTCTGAAGACAAATATATGTATATATATTGTACTCGGTAATATATATTCACTCAATTTGTAACTATCAAAACAGAAATTTTAAATTATGTAACCAAATTTTAAATATATCTGCCATCCAATTCCTAAGTGGCCAAGCATTCCGAAATCCATTAAATCATCATATCAATTGTATGACTCATATTATATTCAAAGACCCAATAGCGGCTATCAAAAGTCAAGTGTAAATTATTTTCAACCCTTCCACCCCGCCCGTTCCCCTTCAGAATTTTCTTCTGTCTCATCCATAAAGACAACAATAATTTTCAATGCATTGTTACTGAAATAGTTATTGAACAATAATATGAGAATCAATCAACAATGATATGAAAGCCATTGTTGCTATTGTTGATGCGTTAAATGTTTCGATGCATTGTTATTTGACTACAATAAGAAATAATACATTGTTGTTCGTCATTGGTAAATTAAACTCTGAGCACTTACCAATGCAAAAAATATTCTAGCTATTAAAAAGTCGCATTTTCAATATTTTAAATACTATTTTGATTTCACAGCTTTTTTTCAATCATTTAAATAATCATCATCAATAATGGGCCGCGTAAAGAACTGGCTGAAAAAAAAATTGTAAGTAACACATATTTTTAATAGAAAGAATATGTGATGAATGCATTGATAAATACTGTAAACTACACGAATGATTTTTTTATTGTTTGTAATTGAATAATCGTCTTTATTATTTTAATTTTATAGCAAAAATTATTTTAATTATTCTTTTAGGATATTAGGATTCATTAAATATTTACGTTAAAAAGGAGACGGGACTTACCAATAGACATATCCATAGATGATGACATACGTCCCATTTCAAAAGCAATTTGTTGCTTTTTTGAAATTTATAAATAATAATAAATTGAAAAAAATTTCGAAATTAATTATAAATAATGTAATTGAATGAATAATCGAAATGTGATAAATAACAATGATAAATAATCGAAATAAATAATGTAATAAATTAATAATAATAAATAATTCTGTATAGTCTTTAATGTATATTAATTATTATGTCAATGTATTTAAATGTAACATTATTGCAAACGTAAGTCTAAGCAGACATTTGATTATTAGTCGCTACATTTATGCAAATTTGAATAGTTTAACTATCGAAATATTTAACATGACTTGTTTATGAAAGCTTTTTTTGTTAAATCTAAGGAATAATCGCTGATATCTTTTTAAAATTCTAAATATTAATATCTTGAAAGTATGGATCGTTTAAAATATATATATGTTTTCTGATTTTCAATTTCGTTTCTTTTTATTCTCATACTGCTTAATTTTGCATCATTTTTTGTTTAAATATTAATTCAATCCAGTCAAATTAAATTAAATTATTAAATTATTATTAATTACAGTTAACATGAAAATTCTAAAGTAAGATTCACAACACATGAAAAGTTTATTATTTTCTAACTTTGTAAATTTAAAATAGCGTTGGAAAATTTTTTCATAACGGTGTTCTTAAGAGCTAACAAGTAATAGAAAAACAAATTTTTTAAAGTCAATTCCTTCTTTTTTTTCACTCTACTGCAGAAAGTTCTTTATAAATAATTTTCATTCATTTTTTTAAGTTTATCTGGCGCCATCTATGGGTAGATATATGCAACTTAAATCTAAAAAAAACTAAAATTAATTTAATTAAATTTAATTACTGAATTAATATTTGAAAAACTACATTAACATCCAGTGTCCTCCACTACAAGTTAAAAAAAAATGTATTTGAACGTGAGCGGAGGAATAAGAAATATTTTATTAATGATTGAAAATTTGAACGAGATATATATAGGGAGAGTGTGAGCTAATAGAAGGAATTGAATAATTAGCTGCCATTCAAAGGCATCGCCAACTGGAATAGGATTAACATTTAACTTCATTCGTTGACTGGAGAGCAGTCGAATCATCTCTTCAATGGATATTTTTTTGTAGATAACGCGCCAAATCTAGTAACTCACCGAGAGATACTAGGCTACTGCAAAAATATCCCGAAATTAGGGATTTTTTTAATGTGGCCAATCATCATTCATCATCATTCTGGTTCACGGAGTACCATGGCCATGTAGGGCCCGAAAAACTCCTAATCTGTTACAGTAAATGACATTGGAAAAACAGTGCATTACTATAAAAAAGAAGGCAGTGAGCATTGGTCATGTCCACACGGCAAAAAAATAAAAAGAAACATTAGACATTTGTGAAAAAAGAAACGGAAAAACCGAAGAAAGCATGGTACAATTAAAATTTGGAAAAGTAATTAAATATTTAATTTAAAACATTTAGCGATGATTTGAAATTTTTCAAAAGGTGAATTAGCATTTTTTAATTGTGCATAGAAGTTGTCTATACCACCAAGCATGTTGAAAATGCTGGAAACTTCCTGTAGGATATACACTGTTTTGGCAGCCGTATCATGATCAAAATCTTGCCAGATGTTTTGGCGATCGGGAATCACTGATGGAGCAGCTGGCGGCGGCCCACGCAAGAAACTTGCGTAGGAGACACCAGGCGTGACTGGTCGACTGTTGAAAGTTGTCTTCGGCGGCTCGACGTTGCGATTGGGTGGAAGGCGTGGCTTCGGGAATTTCGGGCAACCGCGCCATGCGGCAAGGTGCCCCATCTGGTGGCAGTTAATGCAGGTAGGATTTTCAATCCTGTCCTGAATTGTGCAATCCTTCAGGTAGTGCTCTCCACCACATTTCAGACAACGTTTCTTGTAATGGCAGTTCTTTGCCAAATGATGGAAAAGATTGCACGCAAAACATTGGGAAGCACCCGGCTTCCTGTTGAATTTTTCCACGCGCACCGAGAGGTGGAGCAATCTATCAACTTGAAAATTTTTTGAATTTTCAGGACACTTTTTATACACCAACTGCCACACGGGAATTAGGGCCTTGGTCTTGAGGTTGGTAAGTCGGCGCACTTGTTCAATAATAAGTCCAAGTTCGGATAGTCCAGCAGCTATCTCCTCGGCAGTGTAACTGACGGGGAGTCCTTTCAGGACGGCTTTTAGCGGTCTTAGATTCTTTGGTGTGATTACAAAAAACTCCGTCTGGGAGTTTTTCAAGAAAGTGGTGATAAGCCGGTGGTGATTCGGATTACTGGGAAAAATTTTTAGGTGTTCACCTGCTAGCTTTATCCTGACGTCGTTCTGGAATTTCTTGCTGATTTCAGCAATCAGATCTTTTAAACTGTCCGAGTACTTGACCATAATTGGTGGTAGTTTCGGCTCCCTAGGCACTTGAGGTTCATCATCAGGGTTTTCGTCAACATCGAGGTTGGCGTATTTATTTGAAGTGTCAATTGAGGTGGTAGTAGAAGTAGCAGTAGCAGCTTTAGCAGTATGCTTCTTAGCAGGTTGTAGAAAACCATCGTCATTACTTGCAGCGGTAGCTGGCCTTTGGGTTTTTTAGTTTTTAGAGTAACCTTAGCGCCACTATGCCGTGCACAATTAACAATAGGACATTGACCAAGCCCACTTACCTGGTTTTCCACGTCTGATACAGCTTCTGCAGTTTTCTTTATAGTAGCAGCTGAGGCCTTTATTGTCTTTGCGGTCACAAGACCAGCATCCATCAGGATTTGCTGCTTCGTTATAGCTTGAGTTGCAAGATCATGGAGTTTCCTTCGTTCGGTGAGAAGCTGCGTGGCAGCAGTAATTTTCCGACAAACATCTGCTTCTGTGAGAACAGCAGCAGGATCCATCTTGGAGGTAGTAGCCACCGAGGGTTCTTCACTGGGAATTACCTTCATTGTACAATCCGGTGGAGGATCAATCTCCATTGACGGGCGTGATTGCAGCAGAGGGGCAAACTGATTAGTATAATCCGCCATTACACGAAAAGCATTAGCCAGACCAGGGTCTTCTTTACATCCAAATTCCATCAGAACACAACAAGAACATATGTGTTAATGTGGCCAAGTGTGTGAAGGAACTGTATTTTATATGCATGATTCAGAGTTCTTTTTCCCATGCTTTCTTTCTTCTTTTCTCTTTTTTTATAGATTTCATAGGCATTAAGATTTATTTTATTTACAGTTTTTAGTTTCGTTAGTACATGTTCTCTCTTTCTATGCAATTTTACTATAAAAATTATTATTTTCCTTATTGGATATATTGAAGCAGCTCAATTAAAAAAATTAATTTCCATTTTCAGATGAGGCTTCAAAATTTGTGTGAACTTTTATTCAAGGCACTTTTTTGTTTGAACATAGTACAGAAAAATGATCATTTTATAAAAAAATTATCATAAACATTACAAACATATTTATTAATTAATATTACACTTAAAATTTGAATATTTTTGTGAAAATACACTTTAGTATAAATCTTGTATTAAATTTTTATTAAAATTGAAATAATGACAAATGCTTTTTTTTTTTTGCAGCTCCTGCTTGAATTGTTGCCGTTCAACGGAAGATGAGGAGCAAATGAAAGTAAGTTCTAATGAATGATATACATGTTTATTGACATAATATATCAAGAAAAACTTTCAAATTTATATTTTATCCAATATTTTTTTGACTTCTTATTAACAATTGTTTCTCCAACATTAATTTATTGAAATAAGCATAATATAAAATAGTATATTTAAGCATCTTTAATAGCATATTTAGTAGCATATTTAAAATAGTATGTACATGTATTTAAAATAGTATGTACTTATGACGAAATATAAAATTTAATGAAGGTTCTTTTTCTTTTTAGGAAATAAAACCCAAATCAAGATTTCTGTCATTTAAAAAGTTATTCCAAAAAAAGAATCCAAAAGTCACTTCGGTAAGCAAAAGCTCTATTATTTAAGATACTTTAAAATAAGACAGAAATGTTAAATTTCTCAAGAATATAGAAAAATATTCTATATGATTTTTAAATGAATAAGATAAAGACAAAAAAAATAATTTTTTGTTGGAATAAATGTTTCGTTTTGATGTTTTTTTAAAGAATATAAATTGCGCTGGTCCTTAGAATTAAAAATTTATTAAGTATTTCTAACATTTTCTAGCTCATTACGAAAGACATACGTAAAATTGAAATTAAATATACGTTAAAAATTTTAAACTTTATGAATTAAAAAACATAATATTAAAAACTTACATATTTAAAAGGATCCTTATGTATAAAATATATATAATTTGACATACATTTAACAACTGATTCATGCTTTTCTGTATTCAAATGAGCAAGTCTGTAGAGCACGCGCAGTTGTTACAAAATGGAAACCTGGTAATAGTAAAAACTATGAAAATCGCTCATTCTTTAAATTTTAAATACATTAAGGGGTTTTTAATTAAAACTTTGAAAGGTTTGTTCTAAAGAAATTACAACTGGGATTCTAAAATTCTGGGGATTCTTGATAAAAAATATGAAATAATAAATTATGAATTTTCTTAATTGAAATTTAACAATGACAGAAATCCCCGCTATTTCATGAAATAACATCTTGCTGAAGTGTATTTAAAAATGCTAAACACCTGTTGTTTCCTTTTTCAGATGGACTCTGCTGTCATCTTGTCTTCAGAAGGTAAAAAAACAATTTAAATAATCTATTTAACGTCATTAAATTTGATTATTAACGGTATAGGCTTAAATACAAAAAAATATGTTATAGGCTTAATACAACAAATATGTTATAGGCTTCATACAACAAATATGTTATAGGCTTCATACAACAAATATGTTATAGGTTTAATACAACAAATATGTTATAGGCTTAATACAACAAATATGCCATAAGATTTATAATTTAAAATCATTACAAAAAGATTACTTCTAAGGAAACAATTCAAAGTAATATTAATCCCAATTTACATATTTAAATGAAGGCAGAAAATTCTAGCTTGTTCTTTAACCCAAGATGTTTTGACAAAATCATTGCCTTCAGTTTGCAGCAGATTATGAAATTCGGTGTGGCAGGAATTCTTAATAACAGATTATAATATCATAAAAACACAATGTGTGTATTCAAAATTTAGAAGCCTAATCGATATATCACTACTTTGATACTGTGAATATGGGTTCAAATTGAAATACTTTCATTTTGATAATTTTATAAAGCATAAATTGTAAACCCCATTTTTAAGCATTATTTAATATAAACATCATTTTTATATTAAAATATAAAAAGTAAACATCATTTCTAAACATAATTTAAAGTATAAATGGTAAGCATCATTTAAAGCATAAATAGTAAGCATCATTTTTAAATATTGAAATAGTAATAATAATTTTTTGTACTGAATTTACTCTTCAAATAGCATGCTTTTATAATTACAATCTTACCTCAAATGCCTATTTATTTATCGCCTTTATCAACATTAGTCTCACGCGTATAAAAGTCCTGCAATTGTCCAGAAAATTTTCATGATTATGGAATAATCAAGATATTTATTTCCACAATTTGTTTAGAATAATTAGACTGCTTTTGTTTCAAACAACAGAAATTTCAAAATTTTATTAACTGCATGATTATTTTTTGTCAGTGTAAATGAATAATAAAAATTACAGAATACTTTTTCTATCCTAAGCTCCATATATATATCCTAAAAAATGTTGTCCCAAATTTAATGGCACCTGTAATATGTTTAGTTAAATTCGGCTATTATTTTACTAAATTATTATTTTTAATTTTTAAAAGGGAATAATAATAAATTTCATTTTTCATTTTAGAAAGTGAACTGAATGTGAACTACTTGGAGCCCGCACAAAATACTCTCTCCATTGGGAACACTGCATGGCGCACGCAGGTTTCGGTCAACATCACCGTCGGAAAAATTACTCCCATGGGCCTCGTACCGGCATTCAGTCTTGTTTCGACGCAATTCATTCAACAGCAACTTCTGACCACACAAAATTGTTCTCACATCAATTCGGAAATTTTTGCCATCAACATAATTACAATAGCCGTTATACCCAGAAATATACGGGTCAAAAGCCAACTAGAAATCATTTATGGCAGCGACATCGCCACTAAGCCTGATGAGCATAAAATGGCTCTAAAATCCATCTTAAAATCCCAAAAACGACAGAAGGAAAAAAAATCTCTATCATGGGCGCCTGATGAGAGACTGACCCACTATCGTCTGATTCCGAAGAGAGTGCGGGCTCGTGCAGTTCCAAATAACGCATACACATTTAAAGAAACGGGGTTCATTCCCCGCAGTGAGTATGCCATCGTTCTCACAGTCCAAAAACAACTCGTCTATAAAATTTATCCAAGATCCAACAGAACAAAAACCCGTTGTCCCGGAGAATACTACAGACTCAAAAGTGTTTCCTGGGCACCCGACGAGTACCTCGTTACTTACTACTCAAACTAAAAGGAAAAAGGTAAGCATCATTGCTGAGTAATTATTTTTTTCCGATAGTTGAATTTAAATTTGTCATTCATTTCAGAACTTGAAAAGAGTGACGAATATAAACTTTGAGTTTTGTCAGTATCAATTTGATTGTTCTGTTTTTATTTGTCATGGTGGAAGAGCAGTTCACTCCCGCTAATGTTAGGCTTGCCGTCTGCTACTTTTAATTTAAAGCATATTTGCAAAATATATTCAGCATTTCACATGCCAACAGAGGAGAGATATCATCCATAGCGTTTCAGATTCATTTAGGAGTTGAATAACATAAGTAAGAATAAAGCCAGGGCATAGGTTAGCATCTTCAGGTTTTCTCATTAAAATCGCGGCGATAATTATCGAATCAACATGAACCTTTTACCAACGGTGAGCGTATGGCTTAATTACTCTCGAAATGGTTATGGGAATGAAATGGATGCCGCTTCTTCTGAAAAACGTTTTCCACCAGGCGATTTCCAAATCGGAAAATGTTCTCTCATGTGCATCAAACTTTACGCAAGCTTAGATTGTTAACGATACCGATCCAGGATACCGATCAGAAGAGATTAAATTGAACAAACACTTTGGAAGAGGATGTATTCTACACCTTGGATCAAAATCCTCGAGCTCCGGTGTTGAAGAAAAAAGTCATGGATAGCAATATGCAAATTTTCAGATGGCAGTAGCATCGCGTAGAACAGGTATAAATGCACAGTGCTTTCGCAGAGCTTTCATTTCTGTTCAAGTTATTCATGTGAAGAGGTTTTGACGTGATGATGACCGCACGACGGGAATTAACAGACTTTGAACGCGGAATGTTAGTTGGAGCTAGACGCATGGGTCATGCCATTTCGGAAATCGTTAGGGAATTCAACATTCCCAGATCCACTGTGTCAAGAGTGTGCCGAGAGTATGAAATTTCAGGCATAACATCCCACCATGGACAGCGCAGTGGTCGACCGCCTGCATTTAACGACCGAGACCGGCGACGTCTGCAAAGAGTCGTAAATTCTAACAGACAAGCAACACTGCGTCAAATAACCGCAGAAATCAATGTGGGACGTACAAGGGACTTGTCTGTTAGAACTGTGCGGAGAAATTTGGCTTTCTTGGGCTATTCCAGCAGAAGACCGACTCGAGTGCCTTTACTGACAGAACGACATCGCTTGCAGCGACTCTCGTGGGCACGTGAGCATATCGGTTGGTCCCTAGATGAATGGAAAACCGTGGCCTGGTCCGATGAGTCACGATTTCAGTTGGTAAGAGCTGATGGTAGGGTTCGAGTGTGGCGCAGACCCCACGAAGCCATGGACCCAAACTGTCAGCAAGGCACTGTTCAAGCTGGTGGTGGCTCCGTAATGGTGTGGGCTGTTTTTTCATGGCATGGACTTGGTCCTCTGGTGCGACTGGACCGAACATTGACTGGAAATGCTTATGTTCAGCTACTTGGAGATCACTTGCAGCCATTCATGGACTTCATGTACCCAAACAACGATGGGATTTTATGGATGACAATGCGCCATGTCACCGGGCCACAACTGTTCGCGATTGGTTTGAAGAACATTCTGACAATTCCAACGAATGATCTGGCCACCTAGATCGCCCGACATGAATCCCATCGAGCATTTATGGGACATCATCGAGAGGTCTGTTCGTGCCCAAAATTCTGCACCATCAACGCTTTCACAATTACGGACGTCTATCGACACAGCATGGCTCAATATTCCTGCAGAAGACTTCCAACGACTTGTTGAGTCCATGCCACGTCGAGTTGCTGCACTTCGCCGAGCGAAAGGAGGGCC
>BPLQ01003925.1:0-138429 GCA_021605075.1 Caerostris darwini | reverse complement strand
AAAAGGAAACATGGAAATTTATATGAATTGGGTGAAACGTTTTGCTATTCGACCTGTTAAAAGTGTTGAATTAAATGGATGTCCGTCGCAATTACATGTTGAATTTCAAGATGGACGGGTCGTCACTCGTCGTTTAGATGTTGGATTGCGGTTGTTTTTCATCCTTATGCAAAATATAAAAGGACACTTGATTGATTCGTCCGATACTTTGGACACCATACCCACACAATTAGGATATTTTGAATTGTTGGGTTATCAGAGTGGAGACGTTGCAGTCTTTATGCGAGAAAATAACATTCATTTCACTAGTCAATTTTCATAATGGCCAAAATATCATCCATCTTTTCACAAGTATAGCGGTATTTCAAGTATTTGAAAATGGTTATGGCAAATAGAGCTACAAAAATAACCAATGTCAATACGATGAAATGCATACGGTAGCTTGTATTGCCAGATTGAATCGTTAAAACGCTAATAGAGTATAAAAGTCCACCCGCCAGTGTAAAAATACCAAAGGGTTCGAGTTTGGAAACGTTCAACATGACGGTAGTCGAGATTTGGCCAAACACAAATTTTGGTATACTTGATTCCAAAATTCTTCGTGCAAGGACAAGGACTGCTTGAGACCCTCAGCAAAAGACGTGTAGTCGGGCAACATTTCAGCAAAACTGAGAATAGAGTCTTGCATATTTTTCAAAGAATGTTGTCTTAGAAACTTTTCCAATATGTCCCAGAGACCTGGCCAAGTTGGAAATGTCGATTCCAAACCCATTTGAAACTGTCGAGAAGTAGATTCGTCAAGCATGGATTTCAAGAAGTGAACAACAGCTGTAAAGGTTTTCTGAGCAATTGTTTCTGAATTCATAATTCTTTATTAATTTAAAATGTAAGGTTTATTTTTTTTCGTGATTAGTTGGAAATGTTTTATTTCTTGCTTTATCAAAAGCTACACAGCTCTCACAAATCTCTCAGCTCGGAGCTATACATAAAAAATTCTCGGAAGCGAGTTGAAGACAGTGATTCATTTAAAATCTATTTATAGATATTTGGTCGTTTTAGAAACGGTAGGTTTCTGGCTTTATCGAAAGTTGCTCAGCTCTCAAAAATCTCTCAGCTCAGAGATTTCAAGTATCTACAAAAAAAAAAAAAAAAAAAAAAAAAAAAATATATATATATATATATATATATATATATATATATATATACTGTATTAAATAACTGGCTCACTTGGCTCTCTCTGGCTCACATCTAATGTGTAAAGGGGTAATTGCATTTGAAAAGAAATTAACTTTCCTGAATAAAGATTGGATATATTCTTCAACATGGCTTGTAACAAAGACTTGGAAGCTCGATATTTGCAATGGTCACCCATTATAGAAAGTATTCGATTACCACTCGAGAAAAATCTTGAAAATATTTACCTAAATGATGTAATAATGTGGGTAGACTGCGTTCTTAATGATTCAAAATTAACTTTTGATAAGCACTATTGGAACAGTTTCAACAAACGATTTAAAAAGGATATAACTTGGTACAATCGCAAGAAATGCAATCAAGAACTTTTGGATATTGTATTTGATATGGTGATGAATGTCTACAATCCAACTGATTTGATTGAAGCGTCGTACAATTTACTGATTTTTATGTTATATCTACGTCAACAAGTAAAAAAGTTTCCCGATAAAAGGATAAAAATTAGATGTTCTGGTATTACAGTTGCAAAGTTGTATATAGCGCAGTTGCAAGAAAAGAATAACATTCAACAGAATAAACAATTGAGGAAAATTGCAAAATTTGGAATATTGACCAGTGTAGTTTTCACAATTCTTATTTTAGTTGAATGGCAATCTCTCCCGTGGAGTTGGTTAAAGTCTCTATAGATAAAGATTTAAAAAAAAAAAAAAAAAAAAAAAAAAAAAAAATCAATAGAAATGTTTTTTTTTTTTTTTCAATAGAAATTTTTTTTTTTTTTTTTTTTTTTTACATCCGGTTTAAAGGGTATAAATACCCGACATGTGTGCCACTCGTTCATTCGTAAACCAACCGTCAGCTTGGCATCATCTCTTGAAACGTCTAGAGTGCATAATCAATTGCATTCCTTTCAACCCTTGTAGACTACTGCACTTGCTAAACCAAACGCAGCAAATTGAGCAATCAATTGAATGTAAAATACGAGCTGTCTATCCTTGACCATCTCGGCACCAGTTTGAGCGTTTGTTTGCTTGTACAGACTGTATGTAAGGAATCCAAACGTGAGTAACGCTACAAGCACTGCAAATAGCAGGGAAGTTTGCAATAAAAATTTCATATTCATCATGTCTCTTTATTTAGGACATGACAAACAGTAGTCCCATCAGTGCTATTCCAATCAAGTTGCATACAGTTGGACCAATCATCCAAACCTTGTGACTGGCAAAGAATTCGTGTGCTTCGACACCATCTTGTTTGACAGTGGTTACGTTTAATTGTGTATCCAATTCAAACGGTTTCGCATTGGCACAAGCGTACATGACATATGCCATCATGATGACGGATATCAACATCAAAATGAGCACAGAAACAAACAAAATTGAAGCAAATCCAAAACCCTTCATGACTCTTTATTCTGCAACTAATAAAGTGAAAAACATGGCTATTCATGCTTTCGTTCACACGCAAGGTGTCGTATTTGGAAGAAACTATATACCTCTCGAAGTGGCGTACATTGATTTGACTGGTGCAGTTGTACACTTTCGAATCAAAAGTCCAATGTCTTTTATGGAAGCCAAAAGCCATTTTCCACATATCCGTCCTGATGTTATAATGTGTAAAGAAACGGGAGTGGATTATGTCTATGCACTGGAGATGCTTCGTCAACATGTGCGACGCTTGATGGACGTGTTTCAAACGAGCCACATTGTGGTTGGATATAAAGGCGACAGTTATCAACCCCAGATATTATTACATGCTGGTATTCAACACATGGTGAATGTGGAAAAATTCAACGTGCCTGCTGTCCGTCATCTGGGACAAACGTATGATGTCAACTGTCCATTTCATAAATATCCCAAATCAAAGTGTGCACACCGCGCTGTGCATCTCGTCTGGCAAATGTTGCATCAGAAACATGTTTCGACGTTCGGACAAACGAATTTGCTCCATTAAATGAAAATAATCCAGAGTTGTTAAAGATTCTGGTCCATCTTTCTCTGCAAGGGACACTGGCATCCATAGCTCGTCACGTTCGGCTACTGCTAATAATCGATGAAACGTATCAATTAGTTTGGGTGGAATGTCAACAGAAGATACTTGTGGAATGGATTGATGTACATGTTCAATGTTTTTCAGAAATGTAAAAAGGAGAGAATGTTTGTTTCTCAAGCATGTTGGGTACTCGCCTCGTAAGATTTGGTCAATAGAATGAGTGAGCAACCTTTCAATCGATTGGGCCAGTGCATTATTGGGATATTTCAGAATATATTCTTGTAACGTTTCAGCCGATTGCCAATAAACTGGATTCACGTATTCGCTATGAGTTATTAAATGCAATGTAAAAGGATCGTACCACTCACCTCGCGTTTCGCAAAACATTTCGTACAATCGAATCACTCGACGTTGCAATGGACATGGCATTGACGGCAATGGCAACAAGTCTTTGTGAAATGGACGTTGATGTTTCAAGAGACGTCGAGCCAATTCTCCCCAAAAGGTGGCAGATGTATATGAAAAGGTTTCAGTGTGATTTGGATTTTTTAAAAGTGTCTCTAAAATGTGATAATCGCCCGTCACAGGGAGTAAAGGTTCTGGAGAGGGTGCTTTTTTTCGAGCTAAAATGATGGATAAATGGTCGAAGAAACGTGAGATGGTTCCAGTTTGGAAAGTGGGTGGCTCTGGCATGTTTTTATCAAAATGTTCGAGTAGAGTATCTAAATCTAAATGAATTTTATACGGAAACATGGATAAACCACCTATGCGACCCAATTCATGCCATTTCGTACCTTCGGCTTGTAATCCAATTAATGTTGGTAATAATTGAGTGGGTGGATTTGTAAAATTGTCCAATCCTTTTCCAAAAATGAGAAAGTTATACCATTTTTGTAGCAGTGTATTCGACATCTTGGTTCCACTGATGGAGATTCCAATGGAACGGATAATGTTTAGCAGTGTAATAGGTCAACCAGTTTTTCGCCATAAGACAATGAATAGTGTATAAAACAAAAAACAGGAGCAAGTATATAACCCACATGGTCTAAAGCTTGAGTAATGATTTTCGAAAAGCGTCTCCAGAAGCGTTCAAAATTTATTTATAGATATTTGGTCAGTCTAGAAACAATTGATTTTTGGCTTTACTGAAAGTTGCTCAGCTCTCACAAATCTCTCGGCTCAGAGATTTCTAAAATTCTTCAAAAAAAAAAAAAAAAAAAAAAAAATATATATATATATATATATATATATATATATATATATATACTATATAAAATAACTGACTCATCTGGCTCTTTCTGGCTCACCTACTCACCTATATTCCTATATTCTTAACGTTACATATGGTATTAGTGTAAACATTTTTATTCAATTATTTAAAATCTATTTATAGATATTTAGAAAGTTGGTCAAACTAGAAAACACTTGGTTTCTGGCTTCCTCAAAAGTTGTTGAGCTCTGAAGAATCTCTCAGCTCAGAGATTTCTGAATTCTGTCAACCGGATGTAAAAAAAAAAAAAAAAAAAAATATATATATATATATATATATATATATATATATATATATATATATATATGTAAAATAACTGGCTCACTTGGCTCAACCTGGCTCATCATGTTTTTTTTTTTTTTTTTTTTTTTTTTTTTTTGTATCCGGTCTAGGGTGCATAAATACCCATGCAGGCAGCTGCCGGCCTCAGTTGCAATGGGCAACTCCACCTGGAATGGTCTTTAAAAATGGAATACTACTTACTACTTATGGTCTACACTATTGACTTACATTATTGGACATTATACTATGTTACACTATGGACTTGCGATGGTTGATGGAGGAATAGATACTATAGATTTTTTTTTTTTTTTTTTTTTTTTTTTTTTTTTTTTTTTTTTTTTTTTTTTTTTTTTTTTTTTAAGGGGTATAAATACCCGACATGTAGACTGCTGGTTCATTCGTCAACCAACCGTCAGCTAGTCAACATCTCATAGAAAGAATAAGACCTGGGCGCACTATGGGCATCAACAATTTTTGCAAGCTGATTGATCCGGTACTGTCGCCGCAAGCAGCCCCTGAGCATTTCGACTCTATTCTTGTTGATTTTCAAAGTTTTTTATACATTGCTATTGAAAAAGGATTGGAACCTGAAGAATCTGCATTTTTCCGCGAACTATGCCAATGTGCATGGTATCAATTCCATAAAACAATCAATTCTATTCTAAGTTTTGCAAAAAAAACAGAAATTTCGCTGGTTATTGCTTTTGACGGAGAAGGTGTTCCGATGAAATGGCCCACTCAACGTCAACGAAGATCCGCTACTCGTGTAGTTCAAGGCAAAAACATTTACAGATTTGCCTTATTCAGCGTCAATACCATTTCTCTGCGAGTACAACGGTACATTATTGAACGTTTGAAACGTTATCCCATTCCTCCCAATATTAACCGATTAAATGTTATTGTCTGTGGATGTAATGTACCAGGAGAAGGGGAACACAAATTGTTTCATGTTGCTGAAAGTATTCAAGTGCGACATCCTATCGTTGTAAGCGTCGATCAAGACGTGTTCATCTTGGCCTTTTTACGAATACATCGATACGAGACGCTTCAAATTTATAGATATAACCAATTTTACCAAGTCACCCAATTATTAAAAGAGTCTTTACCCTATCCTCCTAGTCGACTCATTCATACTTCATTTTTATTTGGGAATGATTTCATCCCGTCTTTGGTAGGAATCACACCCATAAATGCCCCTACGATACACACAAAGTTGTCATTTGAAGACTCGGAAGAATCCAATAGTGATTCTGATAATGAAGAGGAAGGAGATTATCTCAATCCAGCTCATATCATTGCACGATTCTTGCACGCCATGGAACGGCATTTACGATTTGAACGCGTTCCGCACGTAGACGACCGTCTTTTAGAAGCATTTTGGATGACCTTTTGCTGGATGACGGATTATTATACAAAGCGCGAGTATCCACAAAAATATTTAGAAAACCCCATTTACGATGCATTTGACCGAAATCAACTTTTGACGGGGTTATGGAATGCTGCGTATTCTGCAAAAATTTTGGAAAAGGTTCAAAACCACTATACCACTATCGTGACTCGACCTCGAAATAATTTGGAATCTACTCGAGCCGTTTTCACAAATGTGGAGGTTTTGGAAAAGTTAAAGCCTTACTGGACAGAACCAAATGACGAGTCTTGTATTCGGTTACAGTTGACCAAACGTATCCCATCACGAAAATGAGCGCAATCCACACCCATTGATATTGAAATATTTGTAAAAATGTTGGGAGTAACCGAAACGGTCCGAATATGGATTGAAAGGCTTCTTTATGTCTTAAACGCCGGTCCAATTGAATCAGTCGCTGAACAGGTTCGGGAGCCAACACTAAATTGGAATCATGGTCGATAACAATTAGAGTTTGTGTCCAGTCAATGTTTTGCAGACTCTGTACGTTAAACTTTTCAGCATAAGGATATGTGTCGTACACGTCTGATTCTAAAAGGTGGGACAAGAATTGAGCAGTGAAAATGACATTTTTCGGGTATGTTAACACGAGACGAGAATGGAGAAGAGTGTCATTATACGGAACCCATGGAGACTGATAGAGAATTTTATCCATAGATCCCATGGCTTTTTTTCCCCTCAATAATAAAGTAATGATGAATAATGCAGAAAATTATTTGGAAAACTTGAAAGAACCTTACTATAGCAGTGACAACATTCAGACAAATGAAACCTTTCAAAAACAATATGAAGATGAGTATAACTTGTATAAACTAAATGTTATTCAACCACCAGTAAACACGAATCCTACATTCCAGCAAAAAATGTCTGAAACTCTTAAGACATTTGCACGTCCAAGCGAAAGTGTTATTAAATCTAATGCAACACCCATGAAAACACTTGCACCATCTGATTCCAATAATGTGAAATATCATAGTGCACATGTTACGCCTGTAAGGCAACAATATACTTCACCTCCAACACTCACTCCTCCAAACAAAGATATATCTCAAATACAAGGATTTATTCAACCTCTTGCACAAAGTCCCCAAAACATGGGTACATCTCAATTACAAAGAAATGATCAATCTCCTGCACAAAATTCAGAAAACAAAAAAGAATATCAATCTTTTGTATTGCCCAGCAATGATACATATCCAGGTGTTATTCAATATGTTAAACCCGACAACAATGAAAGTCAAATAAAACAGGAACCAGACATTGGAGCAATGGGTGATTCATACTCTGCATGGTCGAATAAGGATACAAATCAAATTAAACAGGATTCAAATGGATTAGAATCACTATTAGGATTTGTGAATGGTGTACCCGATACATTTAATAATTATTCAAGTTCAATTGACAATTGGAATATGGACACCTCCGACTCTACAAATAATGATACACAATTTGGAGGAATATTTACAAATTCTCCCAACGGTACTCGAGAGAAGCAATCTACAACTAATCCAGGAAAAAATAGAGGCTCTAATAAACGAAAGTCGAATGAAATGGAAGAATATAATGCAGAGAGACCTGAAAAAGTAAAACAGTTGACAAATTACAAAGCGAAATCTTATCAGTTGATGAGAAATTATATTCGAGTTTTGCGAAGGAATTTAGCCCTAGCACGCATTCATTTACGACTTCAACGAAAACACAATATGCTGGAAGGAGATAGGGTCCAATATACTGGCTGGGAAAAGCATCCTTTGGTACGTGCCCATATAACACGTTGTATGAATGCATATGGCGATGTACCCGATAAAAGAATAAAACGGGTTGAAGTT
Organism: Caerostris darwini; assembly: GCA_021605075.1. NCBI lineage: Eukaryota > Metazoa > Arthropoda > Arachnida > Araneae > Araneidae > Caerostris > Caerostris darwini. The sequence continues at coordinate 130,439 of BPLQ01003925.1, read as the reverse complement.
GGCAAAACTAGACCAAAGATTTATAACACTATCCCAGATGAGCAGCTGTTGCAGGCGTAGACCATCACGTTGGACAAAGCTTGTATAATAATAATTATATTTAAAAAAAAAAAAAAAAAAAAAAAAAAAAAAAAAAAAAAAAATACTGGCCCACTTGGTGTCTTTGGCTCACATATATTCTTAATACACTGTGGACATCATGTGATAAGTGATGTAATACAATCACTACAGCAAGTTTTTTTTTTTTTCAATATCCTGTTTGGAGGGTATAAATACCCAGTCTTGGACGCTACTGAATCATTCACTGCAAAACTTTCAACATGAAAGGTTCCAGAGTAAATGTGCTGAAAAATTTTGACGAGTAAAGCACAATTGTCATCAAGTTGCCCGATACTCTGTAAAGTTTCCAATCATACAAAAGACATAATTATTCCTGCCACTGCTGGACAAATTACAACAATTTCACACATACATCGGACAAGATTTTGTAGCCACGGAGGTAAATTACGTTCGTCTACATATATAGTATTACCTGCTGCATCTTTACCCGGTGTGTGCAAATGATCATTTAGACTATATTCCTGGAAATAATTCCAAGGAATAAAGGGTGCACCTCGAAAACTTTTCGCCAAGTACGGTTTTCCTTCACTGTTTTGAAGTAAATAGGGAAGACCCTTTTCTCTTAAATAATACTCGTTTCCTTTCATATCGTGAGGATAGCGTTGAGTGCCGTCGGCAAAACGAGCCAATTTGACAATATGTGTTTGCGGGTCAATAATCAATAGAGACCGTTTTTGGATAACGGGATACTTTTCATTACCCGCATTATCTTTAGCGTAATACTCGAATCCGTGACGAGTTTTAGCAAAAATATTGTGTCTACGCCGTGGATAAAACTGGTTGCCACGGCGATCTCGAGCATACAATTCCGTTCCGATACGGTCTACCACAAAGGTATTGCATCCCCGGGGATAGTATTCGTCCCCGTTTCTTCGTTTCGGATAATACTTCATGACTAACTTGAGTTATGGCGGTTCAAAGATATAATTTTTCCCTATTAAATTATAATCAATGTCCTATTCGAAAAAATCCAGATGAACTTGTAGATATTTTAAAAGCTTGGCGTAAAGATCATTCATTTAACCACAAGTGTGTCAAATGTGTAACCAAATTTTAAATTTCGAAACTGCGCCGTACATGTGTTGTTGTGGCCAATTTTATTACAATGGTCGACTCACCTGCTATCCCGTACAATCCATTGCAGTACGGACGTCTGGTTATGCATTTCTACTTCCTCAATTGAAAAGAATGCTTCAACAAGCAACATTTGAATGGGATCAAGACTTTTTAGTGATTCCAGATCCAATTTATTGGCAAGTGGCATCGACACTGGTTTATGAAAAGGTTATGAAGTTTGTACAGGGTTTACCAGTCACGAGTCGAACTGAAATCGTACAACCCTCCTCTAAATCAGATTTGTTTTACAAACAGATTCAAGAAGTACCCCTCAATTATGGCAGTTTGAATCGTCGATCCTGTGGCAAAGCTACATTGATTAGACAAATTGCGTTTGGAAAACGATGTCAACTAGCTTTGCGAGGTTTGATCGTAGCTGACGGTAGTTTGAGTGCAAATCATATACGTATTCCCCATTCCATCGTGACTCAATTTGGACTTAAAAATAAATATGTTATGGTTGTGCGTATGCCGACTCTGGGACCGGCGAATGCCATTGCACTGCAAGTATTGGACGATCCGAAATGGACGTGTCCATGTTTCGGGTTTCCCCTAGAACGCACCGAATCGTTAAACGCCGACTTTGATGGGGATGAAATCAACATTTATCTTGTCATGAATCACCAATCTCAAGCGGAATGCATGTCTTTATTAAGTGCCAAAGCCGAAATGAGCGATTTTGTCATGGGTTTGAAATTGGCTCCTAGTCAAGACATGTTGGTGGCGTATCACATGTTTTATGATTCAATTGATTTTTTACCTTACAAACATAGAGATTTACGACGTACATTTCAAGTCATTTACGATTTAAAAGGATCGGCCGTCACCTATGAGTGTTTTGAAAAAATGCGACAATTTTATATGGACGCTCTAGAAAACAAAACGTGTTTTGCTTTAACATTGGAGGAAATGAAGCGTTTGCTTCATTATGGTCAAGGTTCTCTCAAAGAATTTAAAACCCATGTACAAAAGGAACCTGGATGTTTAAAGATTCAAATTTTATCGGGAGCCAAAGGTTCGTTTGAACATGTGTATCAAATGTTTGGAGCAGTAGGATATCAAAATGGATACTATGTTCAAAATTGTTTTTGGAATGGATTAACTGCACGGGAAGCTGTAGCTCATGCCGTGACAGCGACGGAAGCATTATCCAATTCAAGTAACATTTGGGAACCGGGATATGGATACTCTAAAAGTGTTTATAATTTACAAAGTTTACATGTCGATTATTTGGGCAGACTAGTGGATGGTACTCAAGTTTTGGAAAAGGATGTACTGGACGTGTTGCACCATACAGATGTCATGTCTGAAGACACGTGTGCTTATTTGTTGGAAGAAGTGCTTGTCCTTGGTAAACAAGTTTCAACAATGTAAACCATCTAGTTTACATTAAAAAAAACTGACTCACTTGGCTCATTCAATAAATGTATAGATGTTTGTTTAATCTAGAAACTATTGATTTCTGGCTGAACCAAAAGCTGCTCAGCTCTGACAAATCTCTCAGCTCAGAGATTTCTAAATTCTCTAGAAAAAAAAAAAAAAAAAAAAAAAAAAAAAAAATATATATATATATATATATATATATATATATATATATATACTATATAAAATAACTGACTCACTTGGCTCAAGCTGGCTCACCTATACTCTTAATATGACATATGGACTTGTCTTGGGTGATTCATTACATTCACCAATTTTTTTTTTTTTTTTTTTTTTTTTTTTTTTTTTTTTTTTTTTTAGCATCCGGTCTAAAGGGTATAAATACCCAGACATATTCATCCAAGACTCATTCGTTAACCAACCGCCCACTTGGTGACATCTACTAGAACATAATAAAATATGGACGTTTCAACAGTTAAACAATAGAAAATTGAAAAAAATCAAGATGGATTCTGAGCCAGTAGATTCTACTACTGAAACACTGTCCATGCTGATGGCCCGTGGAATAACCGTATCAACTATTGAACCAAACATTGGGTCTGAGGACTCTCCCAGTCTATTACCTTCTATGCCCATTTTTCCTTGTGCGGATCCACCCACATCAACCGAATATACCACCAAAAGTCTTTCTCAAATCGACGTTACTCAATATGTAGATATATTTGGGCAATTTTTGGATCGTACCAAATGTTTTATAGCTATACGTTTTAAACAACATTTGGTGCACTACAGGGGTAATGGATATTTACAAAATCCAATCAAACCACCAGAAAACAGCGTGATTGTGGTGGGACCTCAAATACCCGCGATATCAATGGAAACTAAATCTAACGTATTGGTCTTTCAAGTGCACGGTCATGGGTTAAACGGCTATATTCCAGTACCCAGCGCGTCCGAACACGATTTGCTTCGATCTATTCTTTCACGAGAATATATTATTACAGATGTGATGGAACGAAATACCTTATTCGCTTTAGTCAAAGTGAATCCATTAATAAAAAAATGGAAACAGTGTCGACGAGATAAAGCTTACAGAGCAATGGTTCACTTGACTACACAAGCTTTAAATGACGATTTTAATATAAATGATCTTCCCTATTTACGATTTTTCAAGCGAAACAAATATGATCCAGTGCATTTCAACACATGGTATTTATTGATTCATCGAATAACCTTTAAACACGTGTCCCGATACATTTTAAAACTTCCCAGTACTCAACTGTTTCATCAAATTTATCAAATTTTTAATAAATCTGAGACACATGAATGGGTGGCACCTTCAGATATTTACCAATGTGAAATTTTGTTTGTCGACAACGTTCCACTAGGAGTAGCGTTCCGAATGGAAAACGATATGGTGGAATACGTTTCACCCATGGTGGTTTCGTACCAAACACAAGTTTACAAAGATTCCAATTATATAGAATGCAATCGATGGATACCTTTATACCAAAGCAAAGAACACTGGAAAACGTACGGTGTAAGCTGGTACGTGTGCCGTTTAGGCTATGAGAGTGAGACTCTCAAAAGTGTTTTGGCTTGGCTAGCTATCCAAACGGTTGAGAAATATCGTTTATTGTACATGGATTTGTGTCAAGTGTATGAAATCGTCTATGGTGGAGATGTCAAAACAAGATGGCGTTCAAAGCCCTTGTCAAGGCCCTCAACCAATCGTTCCGAGAACGAGACAATATCCTTAATTTGAATCTCGTCAAGACATTGCAAGAAGACATTCGAAACGATGTTTTGGAAGCGTTTACTCGAGCCAAACCTTTAATTGATAAGCATTCCGACTTGTTCCAAAACAGCAATAGTTTTTTGGATTTTTTGTTTAAAATATGTGCAGTGCCAAATCCCTCACAACTGCCGGATCCACCAACAAAGCCTCCTCTGCCGAGACACTACTCTGTCGACGCGTGCGAAAAGGAATGTGAAAGATTAAAGGAAAAATTGGCCTCTTTGCAACGTTTACATGACGAGGAATGTAAACAGTTAAAAAATACTTGTGAACACAAGCTATCGGATTCGGAAAATACACACACCTGCCAGCTACGAATGAAGCAAAATACACACGCTAAAGAACTAGATCAAATGAAAAACAACTATGAGAAGAACATTTCCGACTTGGAGAGTTTGTTGACTGAAACACGGCAAGAAAAACAGACTATCGAAAGAAATTTGAATAGTGTTTTGGACACGACGAAACGAGAGAAATGCAACTTGCAAGACCGTTTGGATAGGTGTCGTCATGAAATGGAGGATTTAAAAACACGATTTTCTCGCACAACACAGGTTCACAAAGAAGATTTGGAACGCGAAAGAAGCGTTTTGAAACGAGAAATGGATCAGTTGAAACAATGTTCACCGTCCAACGACATGCAAGTGTTTAAGGATGAAATGATGCATATTTTGAATAATTTTATGCAAAACATGACACGCAATTTTGAAATTCCGCAAGAAATTTTACAACAATTTTTAAAATTTCAACAGTTTTGGCAACAGCAATCACAGTCTTTTGAGGATATGTCTGCATTACCATCCCAACCCACCGGCTTGTTTAGCCACCCGACGCCGACCCTTGCTCCGTCCTCTGCCAACTTGGCATTGCCGAACGCATCAGATAATAGAATCGTGCCTCGTGAAATGTGTGATGAAGCTGCATGTGCAGTTGTACCTTCCAACGGCAATGATCAAATCATTCATTATTTAGAAGAAACGTTGGATCGATTACTCTCTACGGAGCAACTGCGAAGAGTTCTTACACCCTTCCAACTGGATGCTAAATTTAACAAATTACAGCAACAAATGGATTTAGCATTGGTATCCAATCACGAAAAGACGTCTTTGACCGTCGACCAAATACACGATATGCTTCGTCAAACCAAAACTGATATCGAAAACATGTCTAGTCATTTAATTGAAAGAGTGACTGGTTTACTGAGCAATACAAAATGCGATTCCGAGCTCGTTTTGGCCCATCAACAATTGGAAGCTGAGGTTTTAAATTTGAAGAAATGTCAAAGTGAAAACCAATTTCTTCGTAATTGGCTTTCACAGAATCACCCAAACATTGCCATTCTTCCAGACTGGGACCAAGCTCTGGTACATTATATAGTGACCGCGAAAAACGATTACGATCATTTTTACAATAAAATGGTGGAACAATGTACACAACTGAGCAATCATTTAGGCATTGTGGATATACAACCCGACACTCTATTTACAAAAGTGAGTGAGCAGTTGACAGCCAATTACATACAACACGTTTCCACAATCTCAGAGTACTTGAGAGAAAACTATCCGGATTCACCTGCCGGTGAAATTATTCAAATTTTAGAGGCGAATCGGGATGTAACCATGACGGACGTTCCACCGTTGGAAGATGCGCCCCAATTAAAAAGCATCGAGTATCATGTCAATGACAGTTGCACTGTTGAAGAAATACTGGATGAGGTTGATTCGAATGGCGAGAAATCTACATCCCATCAAAAGTCTCCTATAAATAACGAAAATAAAACTCTACAAAACAATCTTGATCAAGAGAAAAAGACTTGCCAAAAGTATAAAAATCGATGGCATAAGGCAAATGATAAATTGAAAAAGTATGAAGAATCCAGTCAACAACAGCAAATCCATTACAACAACTTGTTGACTGAAGCAAATAATAATTTGAAAAAGTGTGAAGAAGACTGTCAACAACAGCAAATCCATTATAACAACCTATTGATTGAAGCAAATAATAATTTGAAAAAGTGTGAAAATGACAACCGACAACAGCAAACTCTCTATGAACAATGTAAATTTGAACTAAACAATGCAAACCGCCAATTGGAAATGTCCGAGGACAAAAGTACACAACAGCAAGCCCTCTACGAACAATGTAAAACTAAACTGGAAGAGACAAACCATCAAATGGATATAATTTTAAAACAATGTACAACACTGTGCCAACATCTAGGTATATCTCCGATACCTGAATGGGATACATTTGCCAAGAATGTATCTCGTGTTATTGAATACAATATGGAGGAATTAAAACAATCACTCGCACACTTTGACAAGTTGTATGAGGTATGGTTAAAAGAGTTGAATGTCTCTGATCCCGTTTCAAAGGAAGAATTTATAAATGTTATTAAGCAATGGAAAACTAAAAATATAGAGCTCTCGAAATCGAATGACGAAATTGAAAAATTGAAAAACTCACTTAAAGAGCAAACGGAAGCATATGAGAAAAAGAGATGTTTGTTGAAACGAAGATTAGTGGGTAGAGATAAACTGTTTGTTGTCATGATATTAATAATTTGTTTACTATACCTTTATTTGCTGTTTCACAGCGCAATATAATTCTAATAAATCTCTTATTTGCTGGACATAAGTAAATATGGCATTTTTCAATATTCCCATTGTTTTTTACAAAAAAAATTTTTTTTTTTTAATAAATTGTAAACTTACTGATTTATTACTGGTTGCAATCTACAAAATGTGTTTACGAAATCTACGAAATAGGACAGAACATATTTGAGGAAAATTTTTATAGACACTCTATATCAGCGAGAAAGCAATACCAGTCTTGATCTAACATAATTAACTTCCCATTTTGAATATCTAACAATAACGTAAAGACAACCTGCATGACCGAATGGCCAGCGCTCTGGCGCTCGGTACCACAGGTTCGAGCCCTGGCTGTACCATGGATGTCTATAGTGGTTTGGAATCCACTTTAAACGTTATCACCTCCTTTAAATTCTTGTATACTCGTTTTTATTTAAGAATTTCTCGATTATGTTTATTGTACTTATATAAATATCGTCACACAATCTAGAACTGTGAAGCAGCTGCCAAAGACAACGTTTCAGCATTTTAGTGACAGATACGTTCATTTTCTGAAATAAGCAGATATGTATATCAAAATTTTTTAATATTTTAAAGTTCAGTTTTTGTCGATTAGCAACCGATCCCCATCTATCTACACTACAGGCCATTAAAATTTCTACACCAGGAAAAAATGCAGATTATAAAATGATATTTATCGGAAAAATATATTATACTGTAAATAACAAGCGGTTAAATTTTCAAAAAATTTGGGTGCATAGATTCTGAGAAATCAGTGCCCAGAACAACCATCTCAGGCAGTAATAACAGCACTTATAAGCCTGCGCATTGAGTCAAACAGAGATTGGAGGGCATATATTCAGGTACAGACGCCCATGCAGCTTCGACATGATGCTACAGCTCATCAACAGTAGTGATTGGCGTATGGTGACGAGCCATGGACCAGACGTTTTCTATTGGTGAGCGTGCAAGCCAGGGTAACAAGGCAGGTTGGTCCGTACAACATGTGGTCATGCATTATCCTGCTAGGGTTTTGAAGAGCTCGAATAAAGGGTAGAGCAAAGGGTCGTAACACACCAGAATATGCCGTTCATATGCCGTCAATGCGAACAAGAGGTGACTGAGACGGGTGTCTAATAGCACCCCATACCCATAGGTCAGTATGACGATGATGAATGCACGCTGCCAATGTGCGTTCACCACGATGTCTTCACACACGGATGCGACCATCTTGATGCTGTAAACAGAACCTGGATTCATCTGAAGAAATGACGTCTCGCCATTCGTGCGACCAGGTTCGTCGTTGATCACACCATTGAAGACGCTTCTGTCTGTGATGCAGCGTCAAGGGTAACCGCAGCCAAGGCCTCCGAACTGAGAGTCCATGCTGCTGTAAATGCCATCGAACTGCTCGTACAGACACTTGTTGTCTTGCAAACGATCCCAATTTTTGACTCAGGGCTCGTGACGTAGCTGCACGATCCATTATGGCCACTCGAGTAACATGTATGTCTTCTCGGCTGCTGGTGATAGGGGGCCGTGGAGATCCAGAACGGCGTTCCGTATTACCATCCTGAACCCATCGATTCCATGCTCTGCTAACAGTCATTGGATCTCGACCGGACACGAGCAGAAATACTGCGATACGATAAAGCGGTTTATCGCATTGCGGTACGTTATTATTCAACCTTTATCAAAGTCAGAAACGTGATGGTACGCATTTCTGCTTCGAACATTTTCAAGACGTCACAACAACTTTTCCCCAGGCAACAACGTTCAAATGCAATTTGTGTATGAGAAACCGGCTGAACAATTTCCTTATTTAAACACATTGTAGGGTGTCGCTGCCGGCGCCTGCTTTGTCTGAAAACGCTTAAAAGTTAATCATTTGCATATCACAGCACCTTCTTCCTGTTGTTTAAATTTCACGTCTCTAGTATGTCGCCTTCTTGGTGTAGCATTTTTAATGGTCAGTAGTATTAAAAATATTTTATTAATATCATAAAATTAAAGTTTTAGGAAAAACTTACCTTTTTAGAATAACTAATGATAAATAAATATACAATTAATAAATTTTTCAAATAACTCTGAACTTCTCTGCAAGTTTCGATAAGTTCAACGAGATATTTGCAACTTGATTCTAACTGTTCATCACTTATGTATTAACCCAATTGGCTAGCATTCTGGCATTTGGCACCACAGACTTGAGGTTCAAATCTTGGCGGTGGCATGGATGTTTGTGCGGGGTTCAGAGACAACTTTAAACTTTAGTTCCCGGTCTGTTTAGCCCTCGTGTACACAAGATGACCGTAGAACGACAAAGTAAATCAAACATATATACTAGAAATCTGCGCTGGAGTCGGCTTTTTAAAAATAGCATACATGGAGTGAAATGATGTTTTAATAATAATTTACCAATAATTATAGTACAGTAACAGTAGTTAATAATTATAGTTATTTAATCAATCTACCAATCGTTTAGGCAAGCAAAACTCATCAAAAACTTTTATAGATTTACCATGCAATAAGTAATTTTTTTTAAATTCAACTTATTGTATAATACATCTTTTACCTTTTATAATAATCTAGTTCACCTTCTTATGAAAATGAATTTGCTTTCAATTTTTTTAAAAATATTAAACCATTACATTTTAAAAAGAAAAAAATTATTTACCATTAACATTTTTTTTCTAGATGTCCTGTAAGCATTTATGACAAAACAAAAAATATTTTTCATTAATCAAATAAATAAAGATTTTAATTTGAACATTACAGGACAAATAATGAAAGTCTCACAATAGAAAATTGTTTCTTAAAGTTCCGAGTGGCTAGAGCTCGGTACCAGAGGTTTCGTGATCGAGTCCCGGCGGTGCCATGGATGTTTGCAGTGGTTCGGAATTCACTTTAAACCGTAGGTTCCAATCTAACAGAATCGTAGAGCGTTGTGGGGGGCATTGTTACTCCGCGCCCGTAGCTTATCTTTAAGATACACGCACCTCCTGGGTAGTGCTAAGTGAGTAACGTCGGTGCAGCGCTTGCCTTAAGGCATCCAAGACACCTGTCTAAGTGTTTGCCAGCTGCAATAAAGAAATATCTGATCTCATTTCAAATTGAATTCCGTAACTGTTGATAATGTTCACATGTATTGATAATCCCATGGCTGTAGAATAAACAATATTAATATAACTTGTAATTTTAGGGTTAAATCACAATGATAAAATCTTTAACTCCTTTGTTTGGAACCATGACGCTTTCATTAATTTAGTGAAAGGGTAAAATTGAGACACGGAATCACAGCAACATCCCTCTTTTAATATACCTATCCTCTACAAATACACCCATTTTAGTTTCCGAACACCTTTCATCCACTCAGCTTGACAGCTGGTGTGACAGACACTCCTTCCCGAGTTGTGGCTCAACCCTCATGAGCCCCAACGACAGGGAAAATCGGTATCAAATTCTGAACGTTGAGTCTGAAAATTGTATTCCGAGCGTTTAATTGGTTGCCCAACGGAAGGAAAATGATAGAATTGGGTTAGAACAGGGGTGGCTAACCCGCGGCCCTCCTTGAACATTTTTCCGGACAGTGAGATTTGTCATACTTAAAAAAAAATATATTTATTGTATAATGGCCAAAGTAAGGAAGACCAATGTATTAAAAAAATACATATGTGTGCATCCCTATGTTCAAAAATGAACTGTCGAAAGGATGAGAAAAAATGAACTTTGATTTTAAAATAATATTCTTGCGAGTATAGGACAGATACTGACAGACAGTTATATATATAGACATTTATATATACAGACAGTTTTATTGATGAGTTTACAGTTACGAATTCACAGAATTTTGGTTTAGTCATTGAAGTTCAACTTACACCTGCGAACCTTTTTTTTTTTTTTTTTTTTTTTTTCTAAAATGAAATTGACCCAACACAAAATACACTCAAACATAATAGAAGCTCACCTGCAACACCCATTACGATGTGCAAATACCCAAATGGAGATTGATTTGCTAAAGCTAAGTGAAAGAGTGCAGAAACAAATATCGCACTAGTCAAATAAATATTTTATTTCGTTTTCATTTATATATTTTTTTATATTTCGTATTTAGTGTTCTATATTTCTTTACAATGTGCGTTGAGTATCATATATTATATTATCGATGTTTTACATGTAAGAATAACAGTAAACACAAAAATAATAACTCATTATGTTTCCATTTTTCGCTCAAACAAATGTCTATAATGGGTCCAAATCTAATAGGGGTTATCTAATTTTATATGCTACCCACGGACCATTTCGGAGCTTTTCCAAGCTGGCCCGCAAGATCATTTGGGTTGACCACCCCTGGGTTAGAAGTTGGTGTTGATATTTTGGTCACTCCGCTCAACGGACCCAAACTTTATATTTAATTTTTTCCTTTTTTTCCCTGATATTTTGGCCAAAATCATTCATCATTAGAACGACAAAGGTGTAACAAATTCATGTTTTTCCAAAGGTGCACCACGGCATATCTTTTCCACTGTAATGTACCGCGTTAATTTGCAGGAATACGAAAATACTTTTAGTTATAAGTATTTTAAAGAAGCTAAAAATACTTTTTTTATATTTTAAAAACAAAATTGTAATAAATTATGTTTATTATGTAAAAGTTATTACTATAATTTTTTTTTTTTTAACTTTTTAAATCAATGAATTATTTTTTTCAGATATTTATATTGCTTAATAACTAAAACTACATTCCGTTTTTCCGGCACATTTAACTGTTATGAAGATGAAGTTATGGTCTCTAATATACATAACTTGTATATTAGAGAACTTTTGAAATGTTATTGAATTTTGAAAATTATCAGTTTGTAGTATTTTTCATATAATTTCAATGCGACAGAATTTTACAAGATTAAAAAAAATACTCGAATATTTTTAAAATAAACTTTCGTTTGGAGAAAAGTATATGTATAGTACAGAATAATAGACTAAATAAGGATATGATATGTCTAATAATAAATGAAATGAGAATATAGTATATCTTATAGTAAGTAGACACGTAGATCTACCTCCTCGTGGTGCACTCCTAGCAATGTCTGATAAGACAAAGTGATCTAAAAATACAGACTTCAGTCTGGCTCTCAGTGTGTTTCTTAGAGTTCTGCAGTGGATCGCAGGTGGTTTGCCCCATTAACATCGGTGGTATTGCTACGGCTTTTCTGCGGTCATGATTGTCTCCGCAAGCACCTTCACGGAATTAAACGGACCCCTGACCCTCTCTGTCTCCTGTGTGACAACCAGGAAAAAATGGACATGCCTCACCTTTCTTCCTGTTCTGCACTGCCTCCCGCTTCTTTATGGAAGCGCTATTGCATTGCCAGCCATAAGTGGATGGATTAACTAATGTTCTATCTATCTTGCTCTTTGTATTTATTTTTTATGATATATGTTGTCCTGTAAACTTGCCATTGGAAAAAAATAAGAATTAATATAATGTTTATAAATTTATAAGCATAAGTTTAAAATTTTAAATATCCTTAAAAATAATTTTTTCTTAGTAGTTTTCAGACACGTCATAAAATATATCATAATATTACCACAATAAAAAAAGAATATATTGATTTTTTAGATATATTATGCTCTCTAACATTATGATACCACGAGTGAGACGAAAACTTGATATGAATTTTGTAAGATATCACGATACTTATTAATTTTGTTAAATCAACATGACTATCATTATTAGTCTAAACTTGAATTAAATACATGGAGAAATAAACTATTTCATTTCATTTTAAAATTGCATAAGTGTATCGCAGAAATGATAAAATTATTATTTTATACAACTTTGATGCAAACGCAGATATTTAAAGAACTCAATTGTCTCAACTACAAAAATTAAAAAATTTTATCTTTTAAATAAAAAAAACGTTTTTAAGCAAAAAAAATTTTTCTTGTGAAAAGTGTAAAAAATAATTTGATTCATGCTCCAATTTTTATTTTCTATCATATTGTCTTTGTAAATATAATTCAGAAATGTTTCTTATTTCGTAATCACTCCTTTTTTCCGTAACCACTTTTTTTCTAGTTCCATAACGCATTATTTTCAGAATTCAATATATTCCTTTTGATTCTGGGGCTAATAGTTAGTTTTAAATGTAATCCTCCTCTTATCAGTATTATTTTTAACTTCTTGATAAAAACTTTCTCAAACATCTGTGATGTCCAATAATTTTTTTAGTTAGTTTTTCTGACTAAAATAAAAGTGCGTTTTGTGATAAAAAGAATATTTTAAGAAAATTGTACGTGACTCCAGTAAGCTTTCCTTATTAATTTAAATGTATTAAAATAAAATGATTAAATAAATAATTAAGGGGTGGCCGACACTCGGCCCGCCTTGAATATTTTTGCAGCCCGTGAGATTTTTCCCACTTCTACAAAATATATTTATTTTATAATGGCGAAAGTAGTGAAAACCAATGTATTAAAAAAATAAGTATGCATCCACAATAAAATAAAATGAACTGTCAAAATGATGAGAAAAAATGAACTTTGATTTTAAAACAATAGTCTTGAGAATATGGGACAGATACTGCCTGTTTTATTGATGAGTTTACAGTTACTTTAAGTGACCTCTGTGATGCAGTGACCATCCCTAGATACTCTCTGTTGATGTCAGAGCATACCAGACTATTAGATGAAGTTGTTATGGCTTGTGGTTTAACTTACACCTGCGAACCATTTTTTTTTTTTTCTAAAAGAAATTGACCCAACACAAAACACGCTCCAACATAACGGACGCAACACCCATTACGGTGTGCAAGTACCCAAATGGAGATTGATTTGCTAAAGCTATGTGAAAGAGTGGCGAAACAAATATCCAAAACAATGCTCCCGATCCATGGAATTTTGTCGCACCAATTGACTGGGAAGGTGATGATGATGGATATCCAATGTAGCATAGTAAGCGGTAGATGTCTGGTCGACGGTCGGGTTACGTACATGCATCTTATCATGTTCATTCATGATAAGTTGAAATTTGCCGATCAGATTTCAATTTTCTAATTCTTCTTTTTTACTATTTTTCTTCATTTTAATCTACACACCCGAAAAACTGTAGTCATGATCTGCGATTGTAGAGTTGTAATTTAGAACAATAATTACAATAAACAAGTTGAAAGGTAAAAGAAGTTGAAAATAAAAATAAGTTGAAAAGTTTATATTACTGAATTTTTGGCGCATATATTGTAAATTGTGAATAATGCTTAATTTTTAATTTCTACTAATTTTTTCTGTCTGCTGAAAATTTCTAAAATTTGGGTGCCATATTTTTTTTAAATTTGAATATTTTATTAATTAAATTCATAATTTTAAGGTTTTGAATGATTACGATTAATTTATATAGAAATTTCTAATCTATAGTTCTATTGTATTTACTTTAGCACGGAATTTCCATTTTGTAGAATTCGAATTAGATTAAAAGTAGTGTAAACTAAGAACAGGCGAGAAATGAAGTACGTAAAAATCTTAATTGCATGACAGGTACAGATTTGAAAATGTGTTAAATATTTCTTGAAGTTTACTTATAAACATACATTTAATAAACATATTCGGTTGAAAAAATATGAGTTATAAATATTCTATAAAGTTTAAGCAATTGACTTAAACTGTAGCCTGAATATCAAGGTAAATTCAGAATAATGTGTTTTGGTCGAGTAGGAGAAATGGTCGTTTGCTTAAATTATTTATTCATTTCGTAACACACCTATATATATATATATATATATACTACTGTGACCAAAAAGTAAAACCAATTTTCATTTTCAGACAGAGAACGCGTTGAAGACGAAGAGTGCTCTGGTCGACCATCAAGCGACCGACGAGCTCACGTCCAAAAAGTTAAAGATTTGGGGCTTGCAAACCGTCCATTTTCAATTACAGACCTTGCTGCTGATGTTGGAATTTCAAAAGGATCGATCAATTCAATTTCAAAAGATGTTTTGGGAGTCAAACGCATCAAATCTCGATTGGTACCGAAAACACTGAATTTTTTGGGAAAATATCGTCGCATTAAAGTATGTGAAACAATGCTTTCTGACTATCAGGACAAGTTGAAATGCATCGTAACTGGAGATGAGACTTGGATTTATGCTTACGACCCGACAGAATAAATGATTTCAACCATATTTACATGCGACGATGTACAATCTAAACTGAGGCATTGAAGTTCTAGAGAAGGATTTAATTAACATGAAATAAATAAAATTATAAATTGGTACAATGAAGATAAAGTAAAATTAAAGTTAAAAACAAATGAGATATAAATTTATGTTAAAAACAGAAAAATATTTATATACATCAGATAATCTATCTACTAGTGCTCTGGCGCTCGTTGCCACAGGTTTCTATTTCGGGTCCCAGCGGTGTCATGGGTATTTGTAGTGGTTCGCAATCCACTTTAAACCATAGTTTCCGCTTTAATATGACTGTACAGTGTTGGGCGTATGGCTGTCAACCCTACTCGGTAAAAAGAAAACATTTCCTCTCTCGAAATCTGCTAGTAGCAGAAGGCCTCGTCTCAGCATGATATTGTTGCGCCAATTATGATAATGATGATGAGATAATCTATGAGGTTATTGGAGCATCATGATGCAAATTAAGATATTTTGATTCAGTAAAATTCCGCCAAGAATATATAACGTGCCGGAAGTTTCTTTTCTTTTCTTTTTTTTTTATTGTCGTTGTTGTTGTTGTTTTGAGAAATTATCACATGATGTTAACCTAAATCGAATCTACTCATTTCTGAAAGCATTGAACACGATGCAGCGGGCTCATGATTTCAACCTCCCTACCACTATGGAGATTATTAATTTGTGAATCCGACACTGATTGTGTCTTAATTCAGGAATTAAACACAATTATGTGCCCTGTCCAATTGATTTAAATGTTATTTAGAATGATTAGAATGATGTTATTAGATGAAAGCACGAAGAGTATTGAGCATTACTGCCACTGCTATGAAATTTGTATGTGTATATAGAAGTTAACACATTATTAAATGAGGAAAAAAATAAATAGCTGATGTTTTTAGGAAAGCTATTTGAGGAATTCATCAAGAAGAAAAAAAATCATTCTTATCTGGAATATATTTGGCATTTTTAAATGTTTGTTATTTTTTTTTATCTACGTATAAATAAAAATTTAAGAATATTAAAAAAAAAAAAAAATTAAGATTATTATAATATTTTAATATATTAATGGATAGAGGAAGTGTTCTATTGCAGAAGTAGATATCAGCTCGAATTGTTGCTTTTGAAATTGGTACACAAGAACAGACATAATAATTGGTGTAAATGTAACTCAAAACTTTAAAAAAAATGTTAGATAGGCAATTAGTGAGGTTTTAAATTGTGGAAGGGGATGGGGGTACATTCTGTCAGAGAGACAGCTGAGAGGAGCTCATGGGGAACAACCTGGAGTTAAAGCGAAATTTGACGACGGGACTTGGTTCATTGAATTTTGACCTACTGGGACGGAACGAGCTGGGGAAGGGATCACATTTCTGCACGCGTTTTGAAATTCGCGATGATAAGGAGAGCAGGACCTTAATTTTTTTGTAAACTGTTTTCCGAGAGGGTCACAACCCATTTTAACAATATGTATATTCTGTGTCCAATACGTAAGACCCATTTTCAATTTAAAATTCCCGGAGCTTATGGTATTTCAATTTTTTTTTTTTTTTTTTTTACTGGCACTGTCCTTGACATCTGTTGTAACTGGTAATTATTCTGTTGTGTGTGGGTCAGAGGTATTTCCTTTATTTTTTGTGTGAATCCAAGAATGGTAGATAACCCCTCCCGGTCACACGGTCAGGTCCAAAAGAACCGGTCGGTTTGGTGGGATCAATTTTTTTGGAGTTTTTGCGGGCAGAAAGGAAGACCCGTTGAAAGCAGAGCGAACGATCTGCGACAGTGCGTTAGCTGGTGCACATTTTTGGCTGCGAAAAATGGCGAAAATGGATAATTTAAGATAGCTATGTCCATCTTTTTTTGCTTTGGGCATTTTTTTTTTTTTGGTAAAAGGATATGAGGCTACTGGTACCCCACTGCCCACACACTCAAAGGAATATTTTCGATTGAGGTATGCGTGCGAAATATTATGAATACTTCTCTGTAAACATTTCTCTGTAAACATTTCTCTATAAACATTCTCTATAAAACTTTTTATTTTATTTATTCTGCCAAATATTAAAAATCCTAAATTTTATTGTAATAGTATTTATTCGTATTCATTAAAGGGTAAAAGTAAATTAGTTGTTTGTCCTAGTATTTATTTTAATTGCTTTTTATTAATGTTAATTCATTTGGCAGTCCTACGAGTATACGTAGACCAACGGCCCCATTTCTATGTCGGTATATTAACAACATCTGTGTGAAATGTGACGTCAAAATAGTCATTAGTGTTGAATGAGACGCTAAAAGTGTTTCCGGCGATTTTTGAAATGTCTGAATTAATTGAGCAAAGAACTTGCATTGAATTTTGTTTGCAGAAACGCATAGAATGTTGCAGAAGGCATTCGGTGAGCAATCCTATATCGGAAAGAAACGTTTAGAAGTGGTATAAACAGTTCAAAGAAGGCAGAGAACGCGTTGAAGAAGAAGAGCCTTCTGGTCGACCCTCCACCTCAACCGACGAAGTTCACGTCCAAAAAATTAAAGATTGGGTCACTGTAAATCGTCGATTTACAATTGACCTTGATGATGATGCTGGAATTTCAAAAAGATCGGTCCATTCCATTTTGATCAAACTAAAAAAAAATCGGTACCGAAAACACTGAATGCGCCAGCTCACACTGCATTGATTCTTCCTGATTTTTTCTCCAAAAATGAAACCCATATCGTTCCCTCCGTGCTACTTCTGACTATTTCCTAAACTCAAATGACCACTCCTAGGACGCCGTTTTGAATCGATTGAAGAGATTCAACGTGAATCGCCGCGCGCTTTGAAGGCCATCCCTGCCGATGACTTTTCAACATGCATTGAGGATTGGAAAAAAAGTTGGTATAAGTGCATTGTCTCCGAAGGAGAATACTGCGTAGGCGATGAAATAAATTTGGAAGAATAAATAAAGAGTTTTTGAAAAAAAAAATAATTTGTCTTACTTTTTCGGCACAGTAGTACAGGTTGTTAATGCTACAATATTTTATTGCATGGATCTGTGTTACCCCAAATTGCTCATGTGCCAAATTGCTCATCACGCCCGTGGAAGAATGAATAACGCCAAAATGTTTTTGCGTCAGTTGAATTAAATATTTATGCATGATGTGGTAAATTGATTTTGATGTAAAATATATGTCTAGAATTGCACACAAGGCTAAGTTATATTAGAGAAATAACTAAATAAATGTTATAAATGGGTGCAATAAAACGTTAATTATTTCCATGCATTAATAAAATGAATGAAATATTTCTATAAATAAATTATATTTTTGTTACTAAATTTTTTAAAGAGAAAATTATAATTATTTTTTATAGTAAATTATAAAAATGAGTTAGTTAATATTTAAATAACATATATCTTTAATTTTTTTACTAGATCTTAATAACAATGTTTGATTTGTATACGCTTGTATTTAAATACATTAATATATATATACATGACCAATTTGGAAGTCAAAAGCTATTACTGGAATTTGCTACAAGCAAACAGTGTAACAAAACCATCATGACATTCACAATTCAAAAACCATTTTTGTGCCTCATATTCAGGCCTCTTTAATAAGAAAGAGAAAAAAAAATGTTTGTGATTCAAAGTGAAAAACAAAAACAACTTTGACAGATAAAAATAGAACACAAACATTTGTACAAATTATACAATGACAGGCTGTGAAAACATGTGGTCCAGCAAGTCAGTAAAACCCGAAGAAGTTAGTAAATCGAAGAAAACCAACTATAATAACCGAGGTAGCTGCTTTTTCAAAGAATGAGTATCCTGAAAATAATATAAACCAAATATTATGTATATGTAAAGACCACAAAACATCAATATAAAATACCAATCAAATCTGAGAATGAAGGAGCTGGAAACATGACCATTTTTCCATAACAAAAATTCATGCAAATTTTATACCCAAAACTATCTTAAAATTGCATAACATAAACAACGCAATACAATATATATATATATATATATATCAGAATGAGCAAAGATTGGGTCAACCGAAGCCTTATGTAGGTTGTATACATATTTTGGGAGCCCCGCCATATGTTTTGTAATAATTGATGCAATAGCTAATATTTATTTATTTTTTTTAAAAGTTCAATAGACAATATGAATTTTAAAAATATAAGAAAAAGATTTATAGATTAAATGTAAAAAATAAATTAACAAAAAGCACAATATTTAATAATTATAAGTTCAATCCATTTTCTTTGATTAATTAACTTTTGAATTTTTTTAAAAATATGGTGTGCAATTTGTCAAGGCTGCTAGCAGCAATTCATTAAGTTGCTAATTAATTAAGTGTGAGTGATGTTTTGTCTTGACAAATTTCATAGCTGAATATAAACATTCACATTAGTATATTATACAAAAATTGAAAAAAAAGTCTACAAAATGCTTTCTAACGTAAGAAACTATATCTGACACCGATTTCAGAAATCAGAAAGATGAAGAGATTTGTAATGCATTCGTAATGCCTGGTTCACCTCAGTTTCTAATGCTACATACAGAAACTGGTAAACTCTCTGGAATAATGTCAATTACAAATGGATTAACAAAACGGCAGATGTAGATTTAAAACTTTTCAAATAAAGTTTCAAATTTCATTTCCAGTTTTTGAATTTTTTCTTCATATACATTGATTTTACTTTTCTCTATAGTGTTCGTGTCTTAATTATTCCCTATTGATATTATCTTCACAATTTTTTCATAATACAATATATTTCAAAGTGTTTAAAACGAAAAAGTTTTTTATGAAATATTTTTATTTGGTACTTTAAAATAATCATATTTCCGATTCATTAAGGCTGATATAAGATTGCTTTTTTTTTTACAAAGAACTGATTTTTTTTAATTGGTATTTGCAGGAAAAACAGTTAGTAGAATCTAACTCATTGATATTAATACGTTTCATTTATGCTTGATTTCAGTTACTTTTCTTTTGTTAATTTATATAATATATTCGACTTTTTCCCCATAAGATATTAGAATTCAGAGAAATAAAATTTAATGTGGCTTAACAGTATTGTATATTTTATCGACTAGGCGCTGTGATAATTAATTCCAATGTTTTTCATTGATGTTGCTCAATTTTTTAAATTTTTAGAAATGTTTGATTTTATGCTATGCATTAATATAATGAACTCAAGATATAATTAAAAAAAATGTTGAAAACTTTCAATAATGAAGTGTTATTGTATGCATTATTTTACAACAAATGTTAATTTATGGAGCAATGTAGATGGTTTCCATAACTTTAAATTTAGAGAATATTTTCAGAAACTACTAGAAACAATATAAGTATAGAAATATAAGAAACCTAAAAGTGTTTATGTTCATTAAAAACTATAAAAGATTAGAAATTTTCAAATATTTTTTTCATAGTAAAGAACAGCCGCATAGCCAACTAGCCAATTCATTAGCCATTTTTTTTTTTTTTGTTTACTGATTTTTTTAAGTTTAGTAATACCAAAAAAGTGTTAGTAGTACATAGCAATAATAAAAGTCGTCCAAATGTATAAAACTTATATACGTAAAATATAATATATTTTAGGGAAAAATTGGTTGATAAATATTTTGACTTAAAGGCACGAATAAGTAAAATGATAACTACCATCACTTAATTCATATTTCTGTAAAATAGCATAATCATTAATTATTTCAAAACTTATCTTAGGAAGCAATATTTCCTTACTTATAGGCATTAAACTAGTCTTGGCGTAGATATACATATTTAAAATTCAAAAAAATATTCGGATTTAAAAGAAAAAAATTACTAATAATAGCCCTTTTTCTGATGTGCAATAGACATGGACAGTTTTCATAAAATAAACCTTATTAGAATTTAATATTTTTTTTTATTTAATGCATTAGTGAATGTTTTTAAAAAATATTTATGCTACAGTAAGCGAAAAAAATTTTAAATATTTAATTGATCCCAGTAAATTTATTGGAAAATAATTTTAAAAATAAAAAACAAATTTTCGTTTCATAAAAAAAAGCGGTATGAAAGGTGATATTTTCATCATTCTAAAATATTTAAATTTATTTAATGTTAAATTTAAACATACTTTTACAACACATTTCATTAATCTACAACACATACACGAAACAATTATTCACTTACAAAATAATAACTACATTAAAATGGTACAGTTTTCTTTGTCATATTAAGGAATGCAATCTATTTATAAAACAATAACGAATGAAGAATGTTACGTTTCAGATTCTCCTTACCAGAGAACTATAAAACAATCAAAATGAGATGAAAAGTACACGTGAAACACTCTAAATCTATAAACATTTGTGAGAGCATGTTCTTAAGTTTTTGTGTACAAGAGTAAAGCTTTAAAGTTTAAGCCACTTTTTGTTCTTTACGAGTTTTTTTTTTCTTTTTTTTTTCTGTCAGCATCGAAAACCTCACGCTGAATTCAATGTCGCATTTGCATGTGATACATTCATGCCGAGGTCCGTATGATTAAAATTTATGATTCGTAACGCAATTGATAGCTGTGTTTTCGATAAACATTCAAAAGATATTAAATATGCACAACATTTTGAAGAAAGTAAAAATAGATTATCTACAAATGATATTTTTCAAGGTAAATTTAACGACAGAGGAAATTTTGCAGAAACTTCAATTTAAAATAAAATGCATATAAAAAAGTAAAAACGAACATATATTCTAAAGCATATTTAAAAGAAACATTAATTATAAAATGTAATGGATACTACTATAAGTAATGATTTCTTTTAAATTTTTAATTTGAAAAACACTAACCGTTTAACCATGGATACGTGATTTGTTTAAAAAAAATTTTAGAATTTCTAATGTTTTATTTCTTCTTTAGATTATTTAATAGTTTGAAAGTCCCCAATGATAGGGATAAATGCTAAAGTGGAAATCTTCGGACTTAAGTGGAAACGTAGAAACCCCATGTGGCACAAATTCAAGCACTTTTAGACAAGAAAAGAAAAACAAATGGGACACTTCATAAACCCTCAGAAATGAAGCCCACCAGATGAGCATGTAACAAAGCAGCATAACTGTCTACCTTAGGACAAGAAAATGTTACATTTTAAGCATAAAGGCGCTATATTTTTGATACAATAAAACTTATTTGTTCTTAATAATGGAGAGATCTTATTTTATAAGCTCCAGTGCTGAGAAAAGCTTCTCAATACTTACTTCGTTTCTTGCTACAGTAGTAAATGTCTTTATTACTGGTTGCGTTATTCAAGAATACAATTGATTTATCTCCTTAACATTTAATTGGAATACTTATTTCCGTAATTTTGGAAAAATAAAAATTATTTTTATAAAAGAGTGAGGAATGGGCAGGACCTGACTGCTGATTCCACCTGCCTATACCTCCGTTTTTAACATTTAAAATTTTTCTTCTTAATGAAACGGCATTCTTTACGATAGGTAAAATAATGAAAAAAATATGGATGAAACACCATTGTCAAATATTAAATATTTCCTTGTGTTGAAAAATAACCCTGTTATGTCTTTCCTCGTATTCTGTCTATTTCTCTTTCAATACTCGGCTCAAACGCAATTATTACAATCAGTGTTGTTCACTAGTCATAGTTTCACCAGGTTTTAGTAGTAGCTCAGGGTTTTCTTCTGGTTCTCTTCCGTGTTAAAATCACGTTTGTACCGTTTAAATCATTTCGGACAAATTATTGTAGCTCGTGCATGACTAGCATTAATCTTCCCCAAAAATTCCGAGTGCTTCAGACGTACATTTCTATCATACTAAAAACAGAAAAGTAAAATTGTCCGCAATTTTTTTTTTTTTCGGTGCAGCATTCAGCATGTTCAAGGAAAATAATAATAAAATAACACAATATTGAGCAAGTTCAGAACGTTTTATATTGACAATGTTAAAATGGCAAGTTTGATTTTCCTTTTCTCCGAAAGTACTGCCGTTAGTATATTTTTTCAATACATAATATACATTTTCTAGATTATAATAAGGCATTTTATATTTATACTAATGAGCTTTAAAGACATTCATATAAACTTTTTTTTTTTTAATTTAAAAATCAACACCTTTGAAATTCTAAAAGAAAAAGTTAATTTTTTGTAACTGAAATTTGTACAAAATAAATAACTTTACAGATATTTAAAAAGAAGGCTCACTTTAGAATAATTTGCATTACATAAAGCATTTATAGACAAAAAATATGTATATGTACAACAGTTTAGGGAAAAAGGTGCATCGGTTTCGAAATTTAAACTTTGAAAAAAAATGAATTAAAATAAAATATGTTCTATAAATAAAATAAATATATTATGAGGCTTTTCTTGTGTTACTTTGAAATTTTTTTCAATGTTTACAAAATGGTTTGACAAAAAATAAGTGTCGTCTGTCATATAACAGTTTGTTTATCTTTCTTTTATATCAATTTTAATACACTTTTCATTGGAATTTTACTGATATTGGAATCCACCGTTCGGAAGGTAATGAATTGAAGATAATTTTTCAACAATAATTACAAATTCGATTTTTTTGCCCTTCAAGGTACTGAATCCTTTAATAAAATAAAGCGAAGCACGTTTCTTTATACTTTATGCAAATTAAACATCGAAGCCTTTCACAGTTGTCAATTTGATTCAAATGGTAATAGTACTAATGAAGCCCTCTGCAAGAAAAACCGCATAAATTAATTTTAATAAGTTAAATTATGTTATATTAAAAGCAAATAAATATAATAAAAATACAATGAATTAAATAATAGTACATAAAATGCATGTGTATTTTATCAGGCACATTAATTATAAATTATACATATTATAAAGTATATTTAATTTAATTTTTATCACTAAAATCTCGCCAATGCTAATATTGATATTGTTTATATTGAATGAAATTAGCAAGTGATAGAGAATAATATTCCAATTTCTAATTACCACTGATAACAATGGCAAAGTAATATTTAAATTATTTATTGTTTGGTTAAGAATCAAAATGATTTCTAAATGATTGTCTAGATGGCAGCACGATCATTATGGAAAATGTCTACAGCACATAAATGTAAGGTTTTAAATATATAAATTACTGTTATAAGAATAATTTTTTTATATACTTTATACTGAAATTTATTGGAGAAAATCTAGTAGAAGTAATAGAAAGGATTTATAAGCTTTGATAAAGCAAATGATTTAAAAAAAAAAAAAAAAGAAGTATCTTAAATGTTCTCAGCATTTACCATTAAAATATAAAATTAATTTAAATAATGATCTTCAGAATACAAGCACTCTTTAGTACATGAAGGTTTTTTTTTATTTATTATTATTACATAAAGAAGTTATTGTTTTATATTTCTTCTAGTTTTCAAACATGATAAAATATTGGATATTTCTTAATTTTATTACTTACATTCATTAATATTATTCCTTTGTACTTTTTATTGTTTAAATTCCTAATTATATTCTTAGAATTTCCGATTAAATTGCAATTAATATACAGACATAGCAGCTATAGTAGGAATATGGTACGATGTATTTTTTTAGAATCATTTTTATTTTATGAAATTAAAAAAAATAGTTATTTTTTCACATTTTTTTTTCTTTTTAAGCCTGTCGTAGCAATTTATAAGTAACCTTAATTAAATATATCATTAATACAATTAACTTTAGTTCAATTACTGCAAAGGGTAACTGTTTATTTTTATCAGTAGATAGTAGCACAGAAATTAGAAAAATTTACTCGAAAAATATTATACTTGTTTAAAAAAAAATGATTAAACTTGTTTATTTAAACAAGTTTAATAATTTTTGATTAATATTAATAATTTTTGATTATTACACTTGTTTAAAAAATTATTACACTTGTTAAAACAATTACAGTGAAAACTTGATATGGCATATGTGTGCTACATTATCGTCACATTAAATAAAAACGAAACACAAAGGAAATTTAAAACTAAAAATTAAAAATATTTTAATGTGGAAATTCTTGTTCATCATGTATGCGAACTTCTAAACAGTGAATTAGCATTTGCGAATCAAAATTATCAATTTTATATTCTCTCTAATTTATTGTTTATTAAATAGCATTACTTCTTTCAAGACCAGTTAACAATAATCTCAATGAAAATAAAAAGATTCGTATTTTTGTAACATGTTAAAAAATGTTTGAAATTTTTTAAAATTCAATCGATTTCTGAATTTTTAATTAAAATTTGATTTATTGCGTTGGAATGAATTAATGGTATGAACTATCAGCAGTTACAAACTAATTATAATAATGTACGAAAATTTTAGAATTGAAAAGCTTTTGTATGTGCCAAAAAATATTGTAGATTTTTTTAAAGATATATCATATGATTTTTCATCAACTTTTAAAAGTATATTTTCTATTTAAATTAAAAACTATCACATATCTTACACTAACAAATAGCACCAA
The DNA here is from genome assembly GCA_021605075.1 of Caerostris darwini. NCBI lineage: Eukaryota > Metazoa > Arthropoda > Arachnida > Araneae > Araneidae > Caerostris > Caerostris darwini. The sequence goes on along the minus strand of BPLQ01003925.1, from coordinate 104,801 downwards.
ATAACTATGCATAAAAAGTGCACAATCGTTAGATTTTTTTTCTCAGATCAAAAACATTTTTTAACAATTTGTATCAATTTTTTCTTTTACGAATTTCATCCCTATGCATTTGGAGAAAATAAAACTTCCTGTTTAATTTTCAATGGTTTACATTTCTATTAACTTATTATAGCTTTATTCGTACATCTTTTTGTCTTCTTGTCTTCTTTTATTAATGATATGTAGCAGAATAATTAATTTAAAATTTGACATTTTACAAAATAATAGAAACAAAGCAAAAATCAAATGTGGTTTAGTTAGGGAGAAAAATCGATTCATTTTTAGAAATCAGAAAAATTTAACAAGAAAATGGAAAAAAAATATCCAGTTGCTGAATAACTTGCAAATATCAATAAAATTTGAAATTAGTTTAACTCATTTATTTGAAAAAGATTTGTCGAAATTTTCAACCCTGTGCATTATATTTTAGTAGAATTGTTAAAGTAAATATGTAGATATATAAATACTTCGATAAAAATTATTTTAACGAATTATTTTCTTTGTCAGATAATAGATGGCGCCACAATGTAGTAATTTATTTTAGGATCCTCCGATTCTCAACATTTAAAAAACTATTTCAGTTATAAAAATTAGTTGAGTCACCTATTTCTGTGTCTTATTTATATGGGGACTAAATATCCAATACTTTTTAAATGGCACAAATTTAAAATTGGATTTAATTATTCCCAATTCAAAACACGATAAAATGGGAAACATAATTCAGTTACCTAGACATAAATTTGACAAATCGTTTAAAAATAAATAAATAAATAATAAATTAAAAATAAATTTAAAATATGTATATTTAAAATGACTGTGTAAATTGCAATTTTATAATTATTAGTTCTCGTAACTGAAGAAGTGTTATTGAGATTAGATCAAAATAGTACATGCTTATTGAGGGCTATTAACAGTAGTGGAATGTCATTGCAGAGATGATGATTGATAGCATATAAATTTTGCTGGGGGTTTCACCAAAAAATAAACAAAATGCTAAAAAATTCATAAAATCATGTTCTTTTCACATAAAAAACATTCTTTATTCAACTTTTATTGCATTTTATAGTATTTATACATATTAAGATACTTTAGATATTTACTGCTATAAACATTAAATATACTCTGTATATTTATTGTTTATAGTATTATTCTTTAATTTAATAGTAATAATAATAATTTTTTAATTGTAACTAACTAATAATTCTTTAATTTAAATTACTCATTTTTATTAAAAACTAATAAATATAATAAAAATACAATGCATGCAATAATAGTACATAAAATGCATGTGTATTTTATCAGGCACATTCAGTATAAATTAAACATATTATAAAGTATATTTAATTTATTTTTTATCACTAAAATCTTGCCAATGCTAATATTGATATTGTGTATATTGAATGAAATAAGCAAGTGATAGAGAATATTATTCTAATTCCTAATCACCACTGATAACAATGGTTATCAACGGTAAAGTTATATTAACATTATTTATTGGGTGGGTAAGAACTCGTGATATAATGGGCCAATTACGGTAGCACAAAATGATTTCTAACTCAATTTCTAGATGGCAGCACATCATTATGGAAAATTTCTATAGAAGATAAATGTAAAGTTTTAAAAATGTAAAGTACTGTTATATAAATATTTTATGTAATTTATTAGTGAAAAATTACTGAAACGGACTTGGATTCTTTCACTGTGCATATAATTTGAGTTAGATGGATGGATGAATGAAACATAAATCAATAATTATCGACATTATGTGAAATGGGCAGGAAACCTTAGATATTCTATTGTCTGGAAGGACAACGGCTGACTGAAAGCTACTTTAACATAAGCCCCTCTTTTGCAAAAAGTGTCATTGGCGTTAACCCACCGACATTAAAGGTTGCATTGATGTCAGAAGTGAGTCACATGGATAACTGAATAGAATAATGTTGTGTTGTCATGAAGAATCAGTAGGCGTCGGGAGAGATAAGCCAATCCGATCACTATTGTTGAACGTCATACTACTAATCAATGTGACAGAAAGGTTTGGCGTGCTGTCAGACACCATAGCTGGTAACCTCTGGCACGCATTAGAAGCACGTTTACAGCACGATGATATGATGATGAAATTTTGAGCCATTTGCACTATCTTATATTCAGCGGCTGCAAAACGGTATTTCCAGCAGGACATCTCAAGATCGTACTTAAAGTTCATCAGAAAATTATATTGAAACATGTCCAGTTGTTTCCTTGGCATGAAATGTCACCTGACTCTCTCTGATCGAGAAAATTTTGAACGTAATTGACTGTCTGTTTTGTCTGCTATTCTCCATCATCAAACAGAGGACGAACTGTGGACGATTGTTGAGAGAATACGGAATTACCTCTATCAGGACCCATCCGCACGCTAATTAAATATGTACTTCGTACGATTACTGCTTGAATAGCCGCAAGAGGAAATTCCACTACCTACTGATCACCCTGCATATTTCATTGTTGTATAAAATTATATTCTTGTAAACAACAACACTTTTACATATATGTTCTCTATATCTATTTTCCACAAATTCTACCCACCCTTTTAGTGTACCATTTTTTATGTCAAGTAATGTATCCCCTGATAAGTTATATTCTATAAGGGGATAAAATAGAAATAATAGAAAATTATTATTAAATAGAAAATTATTCAGAAAAAATGCCTGAATATTTGAAATTTATCATAATGAGCTATACATAACTTATGATAAACATTATGAATTAATTAACAATGACCTTGCAACATTTCCAATAACTAATTTCAACAGTTCCTTTAAAAAAAATCTCCAGAAATAAATCTTGCTGACAGAATTGGTCGTTTAACGATGCAATTACATTTGGATAACAAGCGATTCATTATGCCGAATTCGACTAATCTCAAAGCTTTGAAATAATTTTCGGTCAAAATTCAGAATCGCTAATGATCGAACATTCAATATAATCTCACAATTTACTTTTTTCATATTTTGAATTTCTTTTATAAATTTTATTTTCGAGTGTCTGTATGAATTTTATACCTAATTTTGAGTTCTGGATTATGGCAGTACAAATAACTTCTGTTAGTGACTGAAGATGGCACTACTATCGTTAGAAGAAGCATCTTTGGAATTCAGTTGAGAGACTTTATAAATTTTTAAGAAAAATTATTGGGAAATAATTAATATTTATACTTTAAGAAAATTTGTATCGATTCCAAAAAATAGTAATAATAATAGAAAAGTTTCTTTAAAAACCTTGATGACATTAAAATCTCACATGAATGTTTGAAACAAAAAATATTAAGAAGTAATTAATCACATTTATTTTGTAGAATTTTATACCTAATAGAATTTTACACCTGTAGAATCTTATAAATTAAAGTAATAAACGTAAAGTATTAAAATTTTAGCTTCATGATTTTCTGATTAAAAAAAAAAATTAAATAGTAACCAAAAAAAAATTTCAATGCATGAATAGCATCTTTTACTGATTACATTTGCAACAGATGGCAGCACCAAAAGTTTAAATTTGAGAGCACATTGAACATTTTTTTTTTTTTTTTTGGAAGAAATGTACAAGGCCATATTTCGTAAATTGCCTTGCATTATTCAATTCGTGAATTTGCAATTAGATTTTAGACGATAAAAATGTAGGAAAAGATCTTGAGTTATATTTATTTTTGTATGGAGTTATATGGACTAGTGACACAGTTAGGTTTTATTTTACTGAATATTTTTTGGCGTAAAATAAAAGGATTAGAAAAACCACTTTATCAAAAAATGAAAAAACCAAATAAACAAACAGACAAACAAAAAATAAATAAATAAAATACCAGAACTTTGGTTCTGAGATAGGGGGCTATTAATGCTTTTACTTTTCAGATTCATCTATACGGATTCCATGCGTTCAGCATTTCACAATATTTTTTAGCATTTTTCAATAGTTTTATGACATCGACAATTGGTACCTAATTGTACCGAATTTTAACCGAAATTCTTTTATTTTTAATTTTAATTTAAATTTTTTATCTTACTTTTATTTATTTTTGGTATTTTTTTTAATTATTTGAGTGCCATATTTTAATTTTTAGAAACCGTATCTTGCATCTTTTTTACTAACCTAAAGCAGACAACTAAAATTGTCAACTTATCTATGAATTTAGACGAGGAGATTTAGGGGCTCTATCCCCATGGGTACTCCCTAATCGATAAGCTAGTTGCCAGTTGCCAGTATGTGGAGTTGTTCCTGAACATTACTCAAAAAAAGAATAAATAAATAAAAATTGTACAAAAAAAGTCTTCTTATGAATTTTTTTTATTAAAGCAGTTTTTGATGAATTGTATTCGGATCACTAGAATGATAGATTTGTTATTATACTAATGTAATACAGAAAAAGATGCAATTAGTTACAATTAGTAGAAAAATATTTTTCTATAAATTATTATTTAAATATGTTGCTATATTTGCTTAAACTTCAGAATACATTAAATTAATTCACAATACATTTTTAATTTACATTATGCCAAAAGAGTTACATTATATGCAATTACATTATATGTTTTAAATAAAGCAAATTAAATTCTTAGTTTTTAATTTAAAAAAAAAATAAAATTTAAAGCATGTTTGAAAAATGTAACTATCGAAAAATTTACAATATTAATGTATAAAATTAATATGGTAAAATAAATAACATTGTAGTAATATACACTCATGTCCATAAATTAAAGGATAATTCAGAATCACACAGAAATTGAACTCTAAAAAATTTCACCTGTAGAATTATCACACACATCTTGAAGAAATAATATGCAAATTACAGGAAACCACCAGATGGCGCGGATAGTACGTCACAATGACGAGAGTGTAAGAGAGGGGTATATAAGGAATGGTGGCAAAGAAGTAAAAATTGTTCACAAACGCTTTAAAAGCCTTTTCAGTGCAATAACCGCATAGTTATGGCACAAACAATATTTTTATGATTTTTTACGTGGTAGAATTATCGGATGACTGGAAAGTGGACGTACCCAGCTGGAAGTAACTGAGGAACTTGGAATCGCCCAGAATGCCATCTCCAGGCTTTGGCAATGATTCCAAGATTATGGTAATGTGAGTAGATGTTACAGCACAGGTCACCCCTGAGTTACAACGCCGAATGAGGACCGGTATTTAGCAGTTACTTTAAAAGAAACAGACGAAGCACAGCATCAGACCTTATTCAGCTCTCTTCAGCTACCGGTAAGACAGTTTCGAGGCAGACGGTGTACAGACGCTTAGGGCACATTGGTCTATATGCTAGTTGTCAGGCCTGTCAGATGTGGAGCCTGCCACTTACCGCAACTCACTGTCGCCTGCGATTAACCTGGAGTAGAGAGCATGCATTGTGGACACCCGCAACCGTGGTCTTGTGTGATGTTTTCCGACGACTCCAGATTTAGTGTGCAGTCTGATTCTCGCCGGACTTTCATATGGAGAGCGCCAGGTACCCGTTACCACCAAGAGAAGACCATTGAACGACACTGTTACGGTGGTGCAGGATGGCTCGTTTGGGGAGGAATTATTCTTGGTTCCAGATCTGACCTGCATGTTCAGAGTGTAACGATGACAAGAATACATCTATCGGGATGTCATTCTGGAAATTAACATGCACGTTTGTTTCGGAGTGCCATGGGTGCTGAATTTCTGTTTATGGATGACAACGCCCGTCCTCACTGTGCAAACATTGTAGACGAATGCCTTCAATTGGAGGATATCACCCGTAAGGATTTTTCAGCATACTCACCGGACTTGAATCAATAGAGCATGTGGAATGGTATGCTTGGCCGATGAATTGCAGTCAGTCAACCCCTCCCACCTGTCAACCGGAACTTAGGCATTGCTTGATGTGTGGTGTAATATTCCCAAGATCAGATTGATAATTTGATACTCAACATGCCTAGGCGTTGTAAGGCCTGTATTGCATCGTCCTATATTGCATATTCCCATTAACCATCATACAAACCATGTTATACTGTTTTTTGTAAATTGGTTCTTTTTTAAATTTGCTCCAGGGAGTAAAAATCTCAATTTTTATTAATTATGTCAAACATATAGCATCTTTTTTTTTTTTTTTGTTCTTTACCTTTTGTTTAATAAATAGAATTTACAAAATAAGTAAAATTTATTTTGCTTCTGTGTCTTTCTTTACCTGAACTTCATTATCCTTAATTTATGGACATGAGTGTAAATTAATATTGTTTTCTTTAAAGCTAATCCATCATTATTTTTTTCTTCTGGAGAATTGGATGGTTTTATTTATTCGCGATGAATATTAAGTTGCATTATCAATAATAACAACCGGACTTGATGGAAGGTTTGGTAGCAGCTTCTGTTGAACCCTCTTTTAAGAAATAGTAGAAATTCTGCTATCCGTGGGACCGCCCCATTCCCTAGTCTATGAGCTAAATTAATAAACAAAACAGTATTGGGCAAAAACCCGTCTCGCCAATGGAGCATCAAACATTAATATGACGAGATGAGTTAAAATTATTTCGAACATTTTACATGTGTTCTAACATTTTCAAAGGCCTTGACATCACTATATCAAGTCTTTCCATCAGAAGTTTTTGGTTTTGTTTTGAGTTTTTCTCTACGTGAATGCAATTTCTCAGAGAACTTCTCATATTGTCTCTTATCATACAGGAGAATAAATAGAAATTTTCTTTTTTCTTTTCTTTTTTTTTTTTTTTTTTTTTTGATTACATTATTACTTTTCTTCTTAATACATTAATATTAAAAGAATCCAAATGAATAAATATATCGCGGTTTTGAAGTTTCCGCCTTTTTTGAGGAGAATAAAATTCAGGATTTCCTTGAATATTTACTCTTTTTCAAATATTATATACACTAGATAAATAAACAATTATGCCAAATCTTGCTAACTCTCCTAGCTTGCTGAATTGATAGTCTTCCGATACGTTCTTCTTTTCATTACATAATTGCATTATAAATAAAACATTTTGCATTACTTTGAAAAGACTTACTTTTAGCAGTTACTCCATTTTAGAAGCAATATATTACTAATACACCACATCACATTACTGTGTCTAGAGCTGCATTGTCCCTTTACAGTTTGGGAATGATGTGGGCGAGAAGTCTGATTGGGCTCTGTGACGCTCTATGGTCATAAGAGATCGGGACCTACGGCTTAAAAGTGATTCCGAACCACTACAAACATCCATGTAACCGCCGGAATTCGAACCCGATTCCTTTGGTACCGAGAGCCAGAGATCTAGCCACTTGGCCATCAGGCCCCAGAAGCAATATATTGGTAAATTCCAGAAGGTAATATAGATATATATATAAATGTAATGAAACTGAAAAATTTAAAGACTATTAGACTTCTAGATTTTCACTAAATGTATTGGTAATGTAAATGTACTCTTGGTATTCATCACGAATTCTGTGGGGTTTTTCTTCGTGTTATTATTGTTTCCAAATGTAGGTTTGATAGTTTTAAGTAGAACAGTAAGTATGTAGCAGATTTTACATTAATCAAGGGAGGGGGACGGCTCTCAAGTTATTCTGTATCTGTTTAGTGTCTCGGTAAAGTGGACGAATACGATGAAGGGGGTATACTACTATTTCCAAAACGTAAGACCATTTATTTTTTTTTTAAAACTCTTCAATTATTCTTCCGAATTTATTTCATCGCCTTCGAAGTAATCCCCTCCGGACACAATGCACCCATGCCAATTTTTTTTCCAATCCTCAACGCATGCTAAAAAGTCATCGGCAGTGAGGGCCTTCAAAGCGCGCTGTGATTCACGTTGAATCTTTTCAATCGACTCAAAACGGTGTTCCCGAAGTGGTCTTTTCAGTTTAGAGAATAGCCAGAAGTCGCACGGTGTGAATATGGTGTTTGTGGAAAGATATGGGCTTTCATTTTGGCGAAAAAGTCACGAAGAATCCATGCAGTGTGAGCTAGCGTATTCAGTGATTTCGGTCACAATCGAGATTTGGCACGTTTGAGGCCCGAAATGGAATTGACCTATCCTTTTAAAATTCCAACAAGCAAGGTCTCTAATTGTAATTCGACTTTTTTGCAAGTACCAAATGTTTAATTTTTTGGACATGAGCTTCGTCGGTTGAGGTTGATGGTCTACCAGACGGCTCTACCAATGCGTTCTCTGCCGTCTTATATCACTTGTAAGCATTTCTTTCCGATATAGGAATACTCACCGAATGTCTTCTTTAACATTGTATGCGTTTCCGCAAACAAAATGTAATACAATTTCTTTTCTGAATTAATTCAGACATTTTTTTTTCAGTTTTAGCTTCTCACAAAGCCAAGCGTAACTCAAACACCGATCAAATTTCACACAGATGTCAAAGGCAGTGCCAGCAACTTAAAATGAAAAAAAATCTCGGAATAAATAAATATCGTAATTGGAGATTGAAAATTGGTCTCACTATTTGGATACAGCAGTATGTGGGATGGTATCTTCTTCCTCAAATTGAAAGAAATAATTTTATAGTTTACTGATTTACCATGCCCATTTTCTGCATAGAAACGGAAATTGTTCGTTTTAATTCGATTATCAGTTCTGACAACTAGCACACTGTCTGTCAGACAGACAGCTACAGCTTTTGTTTAAAACCTGATCTTTATAAGTTTAGTGAAATATAATAAAATAATATATATATTATTTTATATAATAAAACAAGCTCTATTTTTCCTATTTTTATTCCAGAAATTACATTCCAGTTATATATTTGTCCTATATTTATTCTGTTATGTAGAAAAACTAACTTGCGTTATATAAAGTAATTTGTGTTTGAATTTGAATCTTCCACTTTGCACCACTTGGAATTCTAAATCTTCTAACACCAAACATGGTCCAAAATATTTTAGATTCTATTTCGACTATCCTAATCAAATGTCATAACCTCATCTATATGCATATACTATATTCTTTTACAAAGGGAATATTTATTTATCCAAAAATTAATGAAGTGAATTTATAGTAAAGATGATCAGGGTGCACTTAAGGTTCAATAAAATTCAAAGCCGTGAACGAAAGAGCTAAATACATTAAAAGTGATCAAAGAGTGATAATATTTTGCTGAATATCGCACGTTCATTCGTTTCTGTGCTGCAGGTTTTATCTTTTTTCTGACGTCATGATGGAAGGAATAGCTCACAAATGGAGTAATTCGATTGTTCAGAAAAGATGGCGAGAAGAGGAGAGATCTTGTGAGGACAAGCAGAGTTAAAGAATCGCGCTGAGGTGTTGCCTCCAGGGATAAAGAGAATAAATAGTTCACTTGGATTTGGCGAGGAGATAGGGGGAACCAAAAGGGTTGCCAAGAGGAGAAATGATAAGTCAGGAGTGGAAATCTTTGATATTCTATACGTTATGGTTGTGACGTTACAATTTTAGAGCAGCACGGAAGTGAATTTAAGCACATCACTGTGATTGTCCATTAGCAACGGTTTTCACTCAATGTAAAAATCAACAACTCATTTCATGCGAAAATTTGTTTTCCGACATTTAGGCTGATATTTGGTTATTTCGATCAATTAATGCACTTGAATGCTACTGTGACTTTGTCACAGCTGTATAGGTTTCGATATTTTTTTGTTAACAAAAAAAATAAATAAATAATAACCTAAATTGTTAAATATAATATTTAGTAAGGATGGAATTTTTTATGAATAAAAAAATATTTATGTTTCAAATATTGTTAATTCTTTCACCATCATCATCAAGCCAAGGCCGTCTGCCCACTGGTGGATTTCGAAACATGAATTGTCTTCTTTTTTACGGTTATGATATTACAGTTATTTTAGACTGGGACCTACAGTTTAAAGGGGATTACGAACCACTAAAAACATGCATGGCCCTGTGGTACTGAGCGACAGAGTTCTAGCCACTCGGCCATTCAGGCCCCTGTTAATTCGTTATTCTTAAAAATAATAACGGAAAAAAGACATTATGAAACTAAACATGGAAACACGTAGAAACATATAATTCCCTAAACAAAAGTTTTATGTCAAATTATTCAAAATGCTTTTGAAAAAAGGTCCTTCTCGATAAGTGTTTTGTAAATTAAAAAACTTCAAAGTTTTCGGAGTGAAATTTAACGCTTTTTTTTAATCAGATTGAAATTGGGACATAAAATTATGTGGTTAAACTTTAAAATTACCATAAAAATATATTATCAAAAAAAAAAAAAAAAAAAAAACTATAATTTTTATTTCGTGAAAGAAGATTTTTTGTCTTCGCTTAAACATTGACAAGACTGGATGGTTTGTAGAATTAGTTTTCTAAGAATTTAATGATATTTATTCATATTATTTGATTTCAGTTAAAGTCCTTAGCGTTTACTTATATTTTAAAATACACATATTTATCACTTTGTATGTAAAATGAAAAACATTCTGTTCAGTAAATATAGTATTTTCATTATTTAACATAAAATAAGAATACAAATATAAAACAATATTATAATGTTAGAAATTTGCAATTTGTGACAAAATTTCTTAATTTATTTTCGAAGAAATAAATAATAAATTGTTGCTTCTTTTACTGCCCCGTATCTAAGGCTATTAAAACCCCAACCAGTTAGTTAAATATCAGTGGACCTCATGCAGATCAAGAGCAGCCCATCGACTGTGGTCGAGTGGAGGTCAGTGCCTTAATGGAGGTCCTTTAGGAGTGACTACCCTGCAGGGAAGACAATACTGGAAATTCACATCAGCCAAGATGACTACAGATATGAAATGCTTTACGCATATTGTCACAATCGCCAACGAGGCTCCTGAATTCAATTGTCTACAACAATTCAGCGAGCGGATTCGAACCTCGGTCCTCCAGCATCTAGCTGCGTACATTGACAGTGAACCGCGAATCGGTATTATAGTAAATCTTAAAAATATGGATGTATAGTGCTTTTACAGGTTTCCTTTGAAATATATTGTATAATTGTAAAAATTTCTTTCTGGCAAGATTTTGCATGCATATTAGCTGGCAAATACTACATGCACACAGCTGATATTTCCCAGGACGATATCAATGTTTATAAAATAAATAGAAAATTAAATTTAAATACTGAATATTTTAATTTTTTGTTGTTCTAATGCAGCTGGCAATACATAGACAGTTAATCAACACAAGCTTCTACTCTACAAATCTATCATTAGACCTATCTTGGTTTACGGTGGTCCAATCTGGGCCTCTACCTCACTCACAAATATATAAAGAGACTTCAGGTTTTCCAGAATAAACAACTGGCTATGACTGCTGACGCCCCATGGTTCGTTCGTCGTAAGATCACCCCTAGAGATCTAGACGTCGAACCTATTCCAAATTATATAATCAAAATTTCAAAGAATTTTCTTGAAAAATGTCCTCAGATTAGCAATGAGTTAATCCGTCGTCTGCCAACGTATCACCCTGGGGTGAAAAGCTCACAAAAACGACCACGGGCCGTTTACGACGTCTCCTATGAGTTAAGTCAGTCGGGGAGTGAGGAATGAGGCACCAATGCCTTAAAGGCTTACAACCTCAAGTACTAAAATGGTTAGGTGTGGCAAGTATTATAAGATAACAGTAGCATAATAAAAATGACTTGAAAACGGATTAAGAACCGGTACACGCAGCATAGCACCCGTAAATTAACAACCCATGGAACAAGATGGAAGATGACAAGTATGAAAGCTTTATGTGCAAAAAATCCCATAAAACTTTATTAAGAAAAAATACAGAGATACACAAAAATACAATAAAAATCACACACAGGTGATTGAAATAGATTGTAGTGATGGAATATAAAATATGGCACTGTTATATTTTAAGTAATTTATGAGTATATAAGACAAATTATTAAAAGCTTAAAGGACATAAAATAAAGTATATAAAATGCAATTAGACAAAGAGCAAGAATTAAAGTAAAATAAGGTAAAATATAATACAATAAAATAAGATAAAATAAAATAAATGATATAGGATGTGACTAAGTGATGATAACTGTGGGAAACATGGATGTAGCATTATGATGGTTACTTGGTTACTTGAGCGAGTGAGGTTGAGTAGAAGAGCTGTGCTAAAACTTTGAGAGTAGTCTATTTTGGATGATGCAATAAGATGATTGATGAGAGGTGAGGTTGAGGAATCAGTGGATGTAGGTAGCAGTGAGCAGAGAGTAAATTGAAGATTGAGATGGTAGGATATTGTAGAATAGGTGGTGTGGAGTGGTCAGGTGGATGAAGGTTTCAAGACTGAGATGAGCGTGAATATTAAATGCAGAAAATTGATAGTAAATAATAACCACAATAAAATAAAATAACCAGGTTTGATACCAGAATACAAATTAAGATGAGGGGGTACACAAAATAATGAAAGTTACACAATAAAATAAAATAAAATAAAAAGCACAAGTAAAATAAGATTTAAGATGATAATTAATAAAATGAATTAAAAACATGATATTGCAATCAAATGGATGTGTTAATTTGAATGGTGAAAACACAAAATGAACAATATTGTAGGAAAATTAAAGTCCAGTATAAATGTAGGTCAACACATAAGAATTATTTGATAGATTAAGTGTGACATCAAAGGAAAATATGTGGTAAATAAAATAAAATAATAAAATAGAATAAAACAAAATAAAAGTTCTGGATTAAATAAGGAATAATAAACGAACACATAAATAATACACAGTAAATACAATAAATACATAAAAAATAAGAAAAAGGGAGTCGATTGCAGTTTGTAGTAGAAAAAACGCGTTGAAAAACAATAACAAACCGAATCAAAACAAATAGTCTGGTGGCGCCATCTATCGTTGGAAATGGAAGTATGGCCCGTTGTGGGGAAAAAAGTTTAAAGTGCGAAATAAAATAGAAAAAATCGAAAATCGAGAAAATAAACGTTAGGAAAAATAAATCTAATAAATAAATAAAATAATGCGAGCGAAAAAATGTAAGTGTGAGGAAATAAAATAGTGGTGTGTAATGGCCAGGATCGAACCGACTACCCTTGGGTTGCCAGTCAGATACTAAGACCACTATGCTATATTGGCCAGAGGCTAAGGTGTGTGAGTAGAGAGCGGCGGTAACCGTGAGCGGCAGAATGTAAACAAAAGGGTGTTGGGCATGAAAAAAGTGCATTTCTAAGTGTTGAGGATAGCTTTTGGGCGTTTTCTGTTAATGATGTTAGTAAAATCGTAGTTTGGGAGAACCTGCAAAAGAGAGTTGTTGATATTTGGGATGTTAGCATAGAAATTATCAGCAAGAGATGCTTAAAAAAGTGACTAATATGTGGAATTTCAAGCTCTTTGGCTATCTGTTCATTCCTGAAGTCCTATGAGTTAAGAAACACCATGGCTCCTATGACGTCTCCTCAAGTTAAGAAACACCATGGCTGTTTACTCTGAACAAGCGCAAGTGAGTTCAGGTAATGGGTGAGCCTAGCTCACTGAGACAATTACCTCAATGTGTATCTGACGATTACTTTGGCTTAAATAAGCTATTGGTCCTCCATTAATTAAGGCGAACCGCAGCAGAGGTAAAGATTCGGATCTTTGACCGCGTGGTTGAGGATTCAAATCCGAACTCTGTTCCTTTCGCATTTATTATTGCTACTTTGTGCTTTGATTTATTCATGACTTTCCGACTAGTAATGAAAGTTAGGTTTTTATTGTACGCTTTTACCCCTTTTTTTTTGTAAGGAAAATAAAAGGATTAGAAAAAAAATAAAAAAAAATCATAAAATCGAAAATCAAATAAAAATTATAAAATCGAAAACCAAATAAAAATTATAAAATCATAAGCAAAATAAAAAAAATAAAAAAAGAACTACGGTTCTGAGATCGGCCTTTTTTGTGAGGACACTGTTGACATTCTTACCTTTCAGATTCACCCATTGGCTCCCCACCGTTCAGCATAATCCTGGAGTTTGTTTACGTTTTGCAATATGTTTACGGCATCGACAACTGGTCCCTAATTGTACCGAATTTAAAAACTTAACTTTTAACTTCTTTTTATTTTGTGTCTTACTTTTTATCAATAGTATTTTTAAATCTTTTTTTTTTTGAGTACCTACTTTTAAGTTGAATTTTTAGAAACTTTTATCTTTAATTTACTAACAATAATTAAGCAGCCTATTATAATTCTAAACATATTTATGAATTAAGATGAGGAGGTTTAAGGGGTATTTCTACCTGTTGGTACTCCGTAAACGGTACGCCAGTTGCCAGACAGTAAATCTTTATGCCTATAAGCAAGGGTTGCACCACTGAGACTCATTTAGTACTCCCAGGGACACGTGTAGCTTGAAGATAGTCTACGGACGCAAGTCATGTTATCCCCCTAACACTCTACGATCCCATTAGATCAGGACGGGTTTAAAGTGGATTCCGAACCTCTACAAACATCCGTGTCACCAGGGGGACTAGATCCTGAAACCTGTGGTACCGAGCGCCAGAGCGCTAGCCACTCGGTCATCAGGCCCTCATATTTTTAGAAATAATATCTGAAAACTGTCATCAAGGTATTTTACAATAATAATCAACCTTTTATATTCAGCTTATTATTATTTTTTTAATTTCGTCATGTTTTCTATCCTTACATTGAATTGTAATTACAAAATTATATATAAATGTTTTTATCTCATCTTAAATTATTTTAAATATAAAAAAATAACTCAATGAATCCTCTTTTCATTTTTCACCCTTCTTTTTTAAATGAGATGGCCAGAATTAAATTTTTTGGATCTTTTAAATGTTTTCGCACAATGGATTCTTCTTTTGGTATATATAATTATTTGAAGGGTCACCTGCATCAAAATAGTTGGCTCTCCTCTATATTACAAATACCGTCAATCACAGAAGTCAATAAACACCTAATAAAATAACGTTATTTAAGAAATTAGAAATATAAAAAAAAAATATTAAATAAACGCCAACGTTACATTTTACAAGTTAAACACTATACTATAAAAATAAGTGATAAAATCCAATCCAGATGATAAACTTCTCCTGAATATGCAGTAATAATAATAAATAAAATGTAAAATTCACGTCACATCTAAATGCGGGAGGTGCTTTTGTAAAACTTCACACAAAATCTCTCTTATTTAAGCAGGAATGCAAAAACATTGCAAGCCATTAATGAAAAGTTAATTTTGAGTAACCGTTAAGCAATTTGCGTTGTTAATATTGGATTTAAAATGGCTCTTTAGACAGCTAATAATAAAATTTGCGTTTAAGATTTGGAGAAAATAGTTCTATTGTCTAAATTATTGTAAAGAATTACGAAAATACCAACTTTTAACAAACCTCCTAGAAGCAGATCAAGGATATTGAGTGATTGAGATGCTTGAGCAGTAATGATAAAATGAGTTAAATCTGAAATTACCCTGTCATCAATTAACAGAATCGACAACTAATTCTTTCAACTGTTTTCTGAGGGATTTCAAGGCAGAATTCCACAAAGGAAACCACCTCATACCCAGAGCAAATCAAAGAAAAAAGACTGAAATCTGCAAAAGATAATATATCCATAAGGATTTTGATTTGAACGAAAACTGTCCTTTTAACCGATGAGAGTAAATGTAATGTTTTCGGAAGTGGCAAAATTTGATGGCGCACACACACACAAAAAAAAGTTCAAAAAATTATTTCTTGCAAATAAATATGGAGGTGGGGGAATCTCGATGGTTCATATCGGCTATTGCGGTTGAGAAATTGACTTTCATTATTGAAGATTATTTGCCATCATCTGTTTACAGTTTAGAAGGGAACAGAACTTTCAGCATGCCAACGATCCGAAAAATCACAGCGATGATGTGAAAGAATGGCTCCTTCAGCTGCGCAGCTCCATACTTGTCTTCAATCATCATATTAGAATCTCATCGAACGCTTACGGAATTAACGTCACATAAGTGTTCCAAAATACAATTTCTGAGCTAAAGAATTCTTCAATAACAATTTGCCAGATTTTGGGTTCGAGTCCCGGCGGTGCCATGGATGTTTGTAGGGGTTCGAAATGCACTTTAAACATTTAGTGTCGGTCTAATATGACAGTAGAGCGTTGCGGGACATTGCTACTCAGCGTCCGTGGCACATCCTCCAGTTACACGTGCCCCCAGTATAATGCAAAGTCAGTAAAGTATGTGCAGCGCGTGTGCTAACGTATGTGCAGCCCCTGCAAAAAAACTTTTTTGCAGGTATCGTCTGAAATAGCCTCAAATGCCACGCAAAATCTTATTGCTTCAATGCCTACAAGATTACAAGCCATCATTGATTCCTGAGATCAATTCAAACGACATTATTTTATCATCAATTATATAAATTAAGCTATTTTTCATCAATTGAAATAATAGGATTTGATAACTTTCTATAAAAAGCAATATTTTTATTAGAAATTTATTTAGAAAGTTTTATAAGATAAAGATTACAATCACCTAAAGAACATTGATTGGAAAAATGAATTAATAGATATAAATTTTAAAATGCATGATACTATTATTTGCGATAAATATATAAATTACATTCATGTCCATAAATTAAGGATAATGAAGTTCAGGCAAAGAAAGAGACAGAAGCAAAACAAATTTGGCTTATTTATAAAGTCTATTTATTAAACAAAAGGTAAAGAGCAAAAAAGATGCTATATGTTTGACATAATTAATAAAAATTGCAAATTTTAAAAAAAGAACCTATTTACAAAAAACAGTATAACATAATCAGTATGATGGTTAATATGGAGTATGTCTCCTGGACGATGCAATACAGGCCTTACAACGCCTAGGCATGCTGAGTATCAAATTATCAATTTGATCTTGGGGAATATTACACCACTCATCAAGCAATACCCTCCGAAGTTCCGGTTGACTGGCGGGAGTTGGTTGACGGGCTGCAATTCGTCGGCCAAGCATATCCCACACATGCTCTATTGGATTCAATCTGCTGGGTATACATACCAATCCATACGGGTATGCTGGCCAATCCATACGGGTGATATCCTCCAATTGAAGGCCTTCGTCTACAATGTTTGCACGGTGAGTACGGGCGTTGTCATGCATAAACAGAAATTCAGTACCCATGACGCCCAGAAACAAACGTACATGTTGTTCCAGAATGACATTCCGATCTATGTGGCCTGTCATCGTAACACTCTGAACATGCAGGTCAGTTCTGGAACCAAGAATAATTCCTCCCCAAACGAGCCATCCTGCACCACCGTAACGGTGTCGTTCAATGGTGTTCTCTTTGTAGTAACGGGTACCTGGCGCTCTCCATATGAAAGTCTGGCGAGAATCAGACTGCAAACTAAACCTGGACTCGTCGGAAAACATCACACCAGACCACTGTTGCGGTGTCCACAATGCATGCTCTCTACTCCAGGTTAATCGCAGGCGACAGTGAGTTGCGGTAAGTGGCAGGCCTACATCTGACAGGACTACGAGCATATAGACCAATGTGCCCTAAGCGTCTGTACACGGTCTGCCTTGAAACTGTCGTACCGATAGCTGAAGAGAGCTGACGAGACAGGTCTGATGCTGTGCTCCGTCTGTTTCTTTTGGCAGTAACTGCTAAATACCGGTCGTCATTCGGCGTTGTAACTCGGGGGCGACCTGTGCTGTAACATCTACTCACATTACCATAATCTTGGAATCATTGCCAAAGCCTGAGATGACATTCTGGACGATTCCAAGTTCCTCGGTTACTTCCAGCTGGGTACGTCCACTTTCCAGTCATCCGATAATTTTACCACGTAAAAAAATCATCCAAATGCTTCGTTTGTGCCATAACTATGCGGTTATTGCACTGAAAGACTTTTAAGGCGCTTGTGAAGAATTTTACTTCTTTGCCACATTCCTTATGTACCCCTCTCCTACACTCTCGTCATTGTGACGTACTATCCGCGCCATCTGGTGGTTTCCTGTAATTTGCAAATTCTTCTTCAAGATGTGTGTGATAATTCTACAGGTGAATTTTTATTTTAGAGTTCAATTTCTGTGTAATTCTGAATTATCCTTAATTTATGGACATAAGAGTAATATGTTTTAAATGTTGTAATCATACCTTGATCTAGCAGTTGTTTCAAGGATGTAGTGTTAGGCGGCAGAAAACAATATTGCACTTCTGCATGTTCTAAGATCGGATGGATTGTATATATGCAAAATAACTTTAAATTCTAGTCTCTTGACCAAATGATTCCTACAGACGTCACACCTTGTCCGATTGCAAAGCAATCAACGATATGAATTTTAATATCCGAAGAGATCGCTTTCCCTTTCGCTTTTGTTAGAGGTGAATTATGTGGCATTATGTAAGTACTACCAAAAAATATTTCATTTATAATTAATAAAACAAAGATTTATAATGAACAAAAATGTACTTTAAACTTTGTACACCAAACTCAAAATGCAAATAAAGCAGCTGAAATTCTACATTTTCGTTATATAATTCGGGGAATTCCCACAAATAGAAATCTCATGACGTTTCTCGTCCCGAATATCTAGTTCTAAAAATAAAAGTGAAGCAAAATTTTCTCCTCAGAATTTGGGTCGTGTTAAAATTGAGTTGAATTTATATATATATG
The DNA here is from genome assembly GCA_021605075.1 of Caerostris darwini. NCBI lineage: Eukaryota > Metazoa > Arthropoda > Arachnida > Araneae > Araneidae > Caerostris > Caerostris darwini. The sequence goes on along the minus strand of BPLQ01003925.1, from coordinate 86,164 downwards.
AGGGTAAGGTGAAAAGTTCTCGGCCTGACAATGAAAGACTGCTACTTTCAGTTAAAAAATGATTTTATTTTTCTATATAATCTCCCTTGACTTCAACACACTTGGTTCAACGTTTCTCCAACACCAGTATTCCTTCCCGTAAGTGAGAGTTTGGAAGGTAGTGAAAATATTTTTTATCTACGGCCCTCTCAACTTCTTCGTTAGATGCGAAGCGCTTCCCAGAAACAAATTTTTCAAGTCTGGGAGCAAATGAAAGTCTGAGAGTGCCGAATCAGGAGAATAGGGGGATGGCTGCGCAAATTGTACCCCAAATTCCTGCTGAGCTTCCCATCGCCAACGCACCCTTGTACTCAGGTGCGTTGTCCTCGTGAAAGATGACATTTCTCTTCTTCAATCCGGGCCTCTTCTCGCGAATTTTGGCATCCAGTTTGCCAAGAAGGTTGGAGTAATATTCGCCTGTAATTGTTTTGTCTTTTGCAAGGTAATCAATTAACAGGATCCCTTTCACATCCCAAACCACGCTGGCCCTTACCTTTCCGCAGATGCGATCGACTTCGCGTTCTTTGACGTTGAACACAGCTTGGACATCCACAGCTTGGACTGCTGTTTTGTTTCTGGCGTGTAGTGGTGGACCCATGTCTCATCCATGGTAACAAATTGCTTCACAAAATCGGTAGGATCTCTATTGAATTGGTCCAAAGGTTGCTGTGAAAATCGTTTGCGCATTTGCTTTTAATCGGCATTCAGCAAATGTGGCACCCATCTTGCGCATCCCTAGCTTTCGAGCAAGATCCCTAATTCTTCCAGCAAGATGTTTCACACCCTTTTTTCCGATATCTCCACAGCCTCAACTCTCTGACTCGCCTGTCGTCCAACACGATGTCATGCACTCTTTCGATGGTTCCCGGTGTAATTGCGGTTTTTGGCCGCCCTTCATGTGAGCCATCTTCGAGGGATGTGCGACCACGTTTAACTTCAGCTGCCCACTTTTTAACGGTTAGCATGGAAGGAGCAGAGTCGAAAAATAGATTTAATAAAGCAGACAAATATTCCAAACTAATTTAAATAAAGAAAATTTTCCTTTTCCTTTTATATTAATCTTGTTTTAAATTTTGATAAAAAATATTTTAAATGTATTTATACGAGTTTTTATTTATAAAAATTGCAAAATATTTTAAACAAACTTCAAGATTTCAACATTTCATTTATTCATTTCAACATGATACATTTTCTTACTAATTAACTGTCAATAAGCTGTTGAGCTTTAATGTCACGAGTTTCATTTTAAGAACATTTGAAAAACTTAAATGAAGAAAACTTTGATTTAATTTATTGAAGATATGGAAAAAATATCATTTTGTTTCATATTACTTTTATTAATTAATTTTGGGTGAATGGGATGACAAAAAGTAGGAAAAGGATGAGAACATGCTCATCATTACATTTGATGACAACATATAAATCATCTGTTTTCCTGAAACATGACAGAATTCTTGGAAATCAAATATATCCTATATTTTACGCTTAGTAATTTGTTGTTCAAAATTTACATATTCGTGAATAAGTTAAAATTGCAAATGGGCGTTATAATATTTTGATACATATTAATAGACAATCGAAATTTTATTATTGTCTTAAAACAATATCTTTTAATATAATTAAAATACCATATTATTTATCACTTACATTTTATTAATTTAAGAATGAGTTTCAATTTAAAAACTTAGTAGTATTTTAGCCCTTGAAAATTTCAAACGAATTTGTGATATCGTAAACCTAAAAGGAAAGAAATGACCAAAAATTGGCAAAATCTAAAGGAAAGAAATGACCAAAAATTGGCAAAATCTAAAGGAAAGAAATGACCAAAAATTGGCAAAATCTAAAGGAAAGAAATGACTTCGATTTTATCATATTTTATAGACATTTATGTCATAGATATTGTATGTTCACTCAATTTTCAAAATTTGTAACAGTTTTTTTTTAGGAAATATTCACTTCCGAACTAACTGATTTTTACAAAAAAAAAAAAAAAAAAAAAAAAAAAAAAAAAAAGATTTGTATTATATTGAATTTTATTTTCGCTTATCACCTGTTTACATTAATATTTCAAACAAAACTGAAGGGATATGTGAGGAATTAATTACATTTTAATACACAGTTTTTACTTACAACAGATTAGAATAATATGAATTAATAATTCTTGTAGGGCTGTGACTAATTCAGTTGTTAACTATAACTAGTAATATGTAAATAAATATGTAAAACCTTGTAGTTATATGCAATTAAACATGTTTAATTTACATTTGCGGCTGACGTTGTAATAGTTAATTAATCACATTTCAAATTTACTAGCATGTGAATTTTCCGTAAACTGTCTACTAGGATATGAAAAGGTCCATATACTAACAGTAATTTATATTATTATGCTGATAAGTTAAAGCCATATTTTAATATTATTATATATTTATATAAAAGCCATATTTATATTATTATATTACAGCCAATGACTAATTAATAAATTAATTAATAAATAAATTATTTTATAAATCAGTAGCTTTTATTTTATATTAATTAAGTCTTGGCCACACTATAGCAATATTAAAAAATAAATTAATATGAATTTTAAATCCTAGGAATTAATTGATTATATATTTTTACACTAATTTTATTTTTTACTCTGATAACATTTTTTTTATCAAGAAAAATAAATCATGAATAAGAATTGTTTTAATATTTTTTTCATCCAGTTTTACCATTTTATGTTTTAATATCGATTTATCACAAAACAATCTGAAATTGGATGCAAATTTTGCTGTTATGTATTAAAATAATGCATGTTATATTTTTTCTAGCAATCACTACGCAAATAATATATTATCTTGATTTAATGTAAATTTAAATTTTAGATCTTTGAAGCTTTTAATTTAAAAAAAAAAATATTAATCTATTTTTGATATATATTTTAAATAAAATTCTTTTCATCCATGGGCAGCAAATGTTTTGTCGAATTTTTAGTTTTTTAAGTGTAATTATGAGCTCATTTATTAGCTAATTAATTAGCTGGATTAATTAGCTATTATAAACTTTTATAAATAATTAGTATATTGAAACTGTTGAAATTACAGATATTTTGATAAAATTAAAATTTTAGTACATTTTATTTAGAATGATTTTTAAATTCTACAGAATAATCGAAAGAAATATCCACGTGTAAAACATTTTTTTGTCAATATCGAATTTTGATAATGTATAAAATACTACAATGTCGATTTATTTCTGTTAGGAATTGAAAGTAATTTAAAAATCTTTTATATAAATATTCTGTGTTGCCAGCATTAAAGCCCTGATTATTTAATTTTTAGTAGGATAATTTAAACAATTTTCTATTGGGGTTTTAAAAATTCATTGAGGTATAATCCTTTGTAAAATCAATAATTATTACATAATTTAGTATTTATCTATTCAATAAAAATGTATCAATATAACACTGTAAATATGTAACTAATTTTCTGCAACAGATATGTTTGCTTGTAAATTTTTATTTCTGGGATATATATTATTTATAATTATTTTTATTTTAAATAGTTATATCGTAAGAATATTAGAGTTTATAGAAGTCTATGGACAATACATTGATAAAATTCATTTGATAAAACAAAATAATAATCGATATGTAATCAGATATGTATTAGCATTCAGTATTTGAAAAATAACGTATTTAATATGCCAAATTAGAAATTCATCCAAAATCTCTGATGTTATTGTAAATATTTTTGTTTAATATTAAATGAAATTGAAGATATGCAGTTTCAATTCGAATTTAAATAATCCCCTCTTAAATTTTCTTCAGAATTCAAGCCATCGAAAAAATTGTATTGTTCAATGAACGTATTTTCCCGAAAACACAATGAGGTATTAGTACTTTCACACAAATGTCACTCAAAGATATTTCTTTTTGACTTGCCAGGAATAACGTACTCGGTTGGTTCAAGAAATAAATAACTTCAATTGTTGGATAAGATACTTTAATATGCTTCACATGAAATGTTTTTTTGAAAATGTCTTATTTTAATGAATAAATCAAAAAATAACATTGAGGAAGAGTTCCAAGATTACAACCACAAGAAGAAAGTAGACACAAAAACAATGGACAAACTGGCAGACACTGCATACGGTCCTCCTGCAAGTATATATGCAAAAAGACTTTAAAAGAAAATCTACGAAAATGCACACAGTTCGTTGCGCGACAAAACAATGAGTGTTTCTTACTTTAAGTCAATACAACAATATTCAGTTAAGTTAATATAATATCGTTCCAATATTCTAATACAGAAGAAAAAATATCCACACATGTACACACCTTAATTGTTACTTTTTTTTAATGATATTTAAAATTATTGATTAATTAATCAACTACATTCCTTTTTGGCAACCTCATAGAGTTTTTTAAAATCGGTGGATCCTGTGTTCAACTTAAATTTGCCATGAATATTCCTCAAAATGTAGAGGAGGTAAGCGAATATTTCTAGAGAAGGGTAGTCAATTTTTTTTCTTTTTAAAAGGGCAATGAAAGTCTTTAAAGATGGGGTTTTTAGAAAAGCAGAATGATATTTTCGGAGTGAATGTTTTTAGGGAAAAGCAGTGAATGTCTTAAGAGAAGTGAATTGATATTTTGCAGCTGTAGACAGAACATTTTCAAGAAGTAGAGTGAATGATTTCAGAGGAGGATTTTTAATATTTTCAGAGTTCGGGAGTTAATGTTTTTTTGAAGAAGATGAATATTTTCAGTATAATACACTCATGTCCATAAATTAAGGATAATTCAGAATCACACAGAAATTGAACTCTAAAATAAAAAATTTCACCTGTGAATTATCACACATCTTGAAGAAGAATATGCAAAAGGAAACACCAGATGGCGCGGATAGTACGTCACAATGACGAGAGTGTAAGAGAGGGGTTATATAAGGAATGGTGGCAAAAGAAGTAAAATTGTTTACAAGTGTTTTAAAAGCCTTTCAGTGCAATAACCGCATAGTTATGGCACAAAGAAAGTATTTGTGGATGACTTTTTACGTGGTAGCATTATCGGACGACTGGAATGTGGACGTACCCAGCTGGAAGTATCCGAGAAACTTGGAATCGCCCAGAGTGTCATCTCCAGGCTTTGCCAACGCTTCCAAGATGATGGTAATGTGAGTAGATGTTACAGCACAGGTCGCCCCCGAGTTACAACGCCGAATGAGGACCGGTATTTAGCAGTTACTGCCAAAAGAAACAGACGGAGCACAGCATCAGACAGTTGTCTCTTCAGCTCTCTTCAGCTACCGGTACGACAGTTTCAAGGCAGACCGTGTACAGACGCTTAGGGCACATTGGTCTATATGCTCGTAGGCCTGTCAGATGTGTTCCACTTACCGCAACTCACTGTCGCCTGCGATTAACCTGGAGTAGAGAGCATGCATTGTAGACACCGCAACAGTGGTCTGGTGTGATGTTTTTGACGAGTCCAGGTTTAGTTTGCAATCTGATTCTCGACGGACTTTCATATGGAGATCACCAGGTACCCATTACCACCGAGAGAACACCATTGAACGACTCCGTTACGGTGTTGCAGGATGGCTCGTTTGGGGAGGAATTATTCTTGGTTCCAGAACTGACCTGCATGTTCAGAGTGTAACGATGACAGGTCACATCTATCGGGATGTCATTTTGGAACAACATGTACGTTTGTTTCAGGGCGCCATGGGTACTGAATTTCTGTTTATGGATGACAACGCCCGTCCACACCGTGCAAAACATTGTAGACGAATGCCTTCAATTGGAGGATGTCACCCGTATGGATTGGCCAGCATACTCACCGAACTTGAATCAATAGAGCATGTGTGGGATATGCTTGGCCGTCAACCCCTCCCACCTGTCAACTGGAACTTTGGAGGGCATTGCTTGATGAGTGGTGTAATATTCCCCAAGATCAGATTGATAATTTGATACTCAGCATGCCTAGGCGTTTATTGCATCGTCCAGGAGACATACTCCATATTAACCATCATACTAACCATGTTATACTGTTTTTTATAAATAGGTTCTTTTTTAAAATTTGCTCCAGGAAGTAAAAATCGCAATTTTTATTAATTATGTCAAACATATAGCATCTTTTTGCTCTTTACCTTTTGTTTAAAAAATAGACTTTACAAATAAGTCAAATTTGTTTTTGCTTCTGTCTCTTTCTTATCCTGAACTTCATTATCCTTAATTTATGGACATGAATGTATTTTGAAAAAATACTTTTAGGGATAACTACCACATATTAGAGTGTCTTATCGGGAAACAACCGATAACGTCTTTAGAACAATGAAATCTCAAAAGTAGACATAGCTTTGATTTGGCTGGTCGCTGCACGGTCATTTTATGCTAAACAGACCGGGACCTAGAGTTCAACGTGGACTCCGAACCACTCACAAACATCCATGCCCCTCCAGGATTCGAACCTGAAGCCTGTGGGGACACATTCCAGAGCGCTGGCCAGTCGGCCACTAGGCTGCAATAGAGGCAAGAGAAGAGCGGACAATCTGACAATCAGTGCGAGACTCTTTTCAGAGACTTAGAATTGCCATCGAGTCGGTTTGTAAATGAAATCAGTTACTGCTACTAATGCTGCCAGGGGCTGAAGCCTTAAATAAGCTAACTGTGCACATTATTGTGGACTTTTAGATATATATTTTTATTTTAAAAAATATAAAAAAATAATTAATTAAAATTAAGTTTAAAATATATTAAAAAATTAAATTTAACATATTATATAGAAACATATAGTAACATATTATAAAGAAATCTGTTTTTTTGAAGATTAATCAGAAAATTTGCATCAGATATAATTATGCCATATTTAGAATAGTTGATATACTTACCGCTATTTGAAGTTTCGTGTGATGGGCTACTTGGCATTGCTTCGTCTTGCTCCTCAGAATCTGAATCAGATGAGCGATTCTTTTTATCTGGAAATAAAGCGAAAGATAGTTAAAAAAAAACAACTATAGGAATGATAAAAATGAATGATTGAATGATTAAAATAAATTTTGATTTACAGAACACTGAGTTGAAAGCTTTTAAGTAGAATTGTAGATAAAACATTATAAGTAAATTGCATCAAAATATAGAGATATTTATTATTGCATAACATTTAACTAACTATAAGTCACAAAATATACTATATCAATTTTTACACATATTTGTGCAAATTTTGCTAAAGATTTCTAAAATATGTGTTTGTTTTAGGATAATATTTTTTAATAAAAAGATGGTGCATTTATTTTGCAGCACAGAACGTTTATTTACTGGTACTGGTGAGATAGTTCGGGTCAAACAGGCAATCACCCTATGAGGCCTCGCATTCGTGCACCTTGACATTCCAGGGCCTTCATCAAATGAGATAAGTTCCTTTCAGCCGCCATTTATGCCAGCACCTTTGCACAGTGGGGTAGCAATTAGAGCAGTTGATGTGTTATTTTTCTGTGTAACCATGTGCATCTAGCATGTCAACGATGCGACCACTTTTCAAAGTCACCAATTGGGTTTGATTTCTCAGCAGATGCCATAATGATGTCATAATGACTTAATTTAACTTTATTAATTTGTATCCAGGCAACTACTGCGTTAACAGTGAAAAAAAGTAAACTGCAAAGTAATTTCTAATGATGCTACAAACTTGTTTTTATGACCAAGGTGAATAATTATTTGAAATGAAAATTTACCATATACATATAGTACAAAAGAACATGCATGCATTTTGAGAGATTTTTTTTTATCAACTTATCTTTTAGTTTTTTTATTTTCAAAAAAAAAAAAAAAAAAAAAAATTATATACATATGCTAGTTTTGCGCACCTGAAAGAAATTCCTGGAATTCATCCATTAGAGCCGTGTAATTCTTTTTCGATGCTTTGCTACGCTGGTTAAGCTCTGAAATGAAAAGAAAATACAGTAACTGAAATTTATTAACTGCATTAGGATACAATACGTTAAATTCATTTTTGAATAATCATCAATTTGAGACAGTTTTAGTGATGGTGATAGAGGATTATAAGCATATTAAGCCTAAATGGAAAACAAAATTAAATTATGATTTCAATAATTAAAAGATCACATTAAGCAGTTATTTAAGGTACATGAACACCTTCGGAAGTGTTTTTGAAATTATTGAAATACTTTATCTTTGTACACATTTTTGGATTGAATACATCTAAAAACTTTGATTTTCCATAAAAAAAATTTATTATTATTTTTTTTAAATTTTTATAGTCTAAAATAAGGGTAAAATGGTCAAAAAATGACACTGTTATAAAACATGATAACTCAAAATCAAATTAATATTTTTAACATTTCTAAGTTTGTATTTTTTGTATTAACATTCTACAGGGAATAGACTTCTCTTAAATTTATATCTTTATTATTTATTATTTTGTGTAATTTAAATATTGTCGACACAAAATTTTCCAAAATTTGCATGTAATTCGAAGTTTAACAATTAAAATAAAAATATTTATGTAGCTAGAATCCTTTATAAGATCTATTCCCTATAAGCATTTTGATAAACATTTATAGCAAGTTTTGTAGCACATGAATCAAAATTACTTGTGTTATAATGTTTCACGTGAAAACAAAAAGCATCAAAATTCATTCTGAGAAAAAGCTTAAATTTACTTTTAATTTGAGATATTACTTTTAAAAATGTTGTAAAGATATTAAAATGCCATTGAATTATCAAGTTCATATTCTTGTTTAATAAAAAATATAGTTTTATTTGTCCTTAAAGATCTGAAATTTTTTCTGAACTCTGTTTAGGAGAAGAAGTCAAAATTTGTTCCACATTTTTTTTACAATTTTCATCTACTGGCAAAAGTTTTTTAATATGAAATGCCCTGGATTTAAAATATTTAGCCATTTTAAAGTGTTTCGATTAAATATGTTCAAAACCTTTGAATTTCATATAAAAATATCAATTTTAACTATTTTATACAAGGGCCTGAATGGCCGAGTGGCTGGCGCTCGGTGCCACAGGTTTCGGGTTCGAGTCCCGGTGGTGCCATGGATGTTTGTAGTGGCTCGGAATCCACTTTAAACCATAGGTCCCCATCTAATATGTTCGTAGAGCGTTGTGGGGGCATTGTTATTTCGCGTACATGGCTTATCTTCAAGTTACACGCGCTCCCTGGATAGTCTGTGCAGTGTTTGCCTTAAGGCATCTAAGACAGCTGTGTTTCTACAGAAAAAATATTGGTATGTCTGAAGGAACACACACTGCATAAAAATTCAACAAAGATATAGTTAAAACAACTTTTATATGGAAATAAAAACAAATGGCCATACTATTGTGTCCAAAAAGTAAGACCAATTATTATTTTTTTTTTCAAAAAATCTTTATTTATTCTTCCAAATTTATTTCATCGCCTTCAAAGTAATCCCCTCCGGACACAATGCACTTATGCCAAAGTTTTTTCCAATTTTCAAAGCATGTTATAAAATCATTGGCTGGGATGGCCTTCAAAGCGCGCGCCGATTCACGTTGAATCTTTTCATTCGTCTCAAAACAGTGTCACCGGAGTGGTCTTTTTAGTTTAGGGAATAGCCAGAAGTCACACGGTGCTAAATCAGTTGATTACGGTGGTTGTGGAACGATATGGGTTTCATATTTTGCGAAAAACTCACGAAGAATCAATGTAGTGTGAGCTGGCGAATTATCATGATGCAAAAACCAAGTGTTGTCTTTCCATAAATGTGGCCTCTTTTCGCGAATAGCTTCACGCAAACGACGCATAACACAGAAATAACATTCCTTGTTGCCAGTTTGAAACGGCGGAATATTGCAGATAATGCGCCACACCATGGTAATCGAAGAAAACAGTCAACATGATCTTGATTTTTCAGTCATTTTGAAGTGCTCTTTTCGGCCTTGATTCATCTTTGTCACGATATACGCTCGATTGATCGCTTGTTACCGGGTCGTAAGCTTAAATCCATGTCTCATCTGCAGTTATGATGCATTTCAACTTGTCCCGATAGTTAGAAAGCATAGTTTCACACACTTCAACGCGACGACATTTTTCCAAAAAATTCAGTGTTTTCGGTACCAATCGATATTTACGCGTTTGAGGCCCAAAACATCTTTTAAAATAAAATTTACCGATACTTTAGAAATTCCTACATCATCAGCCAGGTTTCTATTTGTAAATCGACGGTTTGCAAGCACCAAATGTTTAATTTTTTGGACGTGAGCTTCATCGGTTGAGCCAAGCATAACTCAAACACTCAACGAATATTTTGACGAGAAATTTTACACAGATGTCAAGGGCAGTGCCAACAACCTAAAAAAGGAGAAAAAATTGATGTCCTGAAAATTTAAATTGAAAATTGATTTTACTTTGTGGGCACAGTATTACATAAAAATGTATTGAGCTTTAAATTCTACTTTATTATTATAAACACTGAAGATATTTAAAGAAAACAAATAAATAAATCTTATAAGGACTATTTATCAACAATTTTTTTTCGCATCATTCTAATCACTGAAATTTATAATTCAAATGGTTGAAAATTAAATTAAAAAAATTAATGGTTTGATATATTATTATAACAGAAATATTTTGTTAGTAAATCCTAAATTTATTCTATAGGCCTTTAAAATTGCTACAGACGAAAGAAAACAAGTAACCAAATTAGTAATTAATTCATTCAAACATTCGTTAAAAACATGGTAAAATTTACAATTCTTAGATAGTTTTTCATATAGTTCGTCAATTTTTCTATTACTTTCCAGAGTAGAATTCTTTGATTTCAATACCACTTATAATCCGATTGAGATTCGAGTAGAACAGAATTTAGTAAGAACAGAATTGCTTGACAGTTGTAATGGTTATAACCACATGCCACCAGTCATAATGGTTGGAGAGGAAATTATGGGTTACTCTAAGGGCAACCTTTGACCAAACATTCTCAATTAGTGGCATATCTGCAGAAAGTACTAGTCAGGATAACAGGTAAACATAAGCTGTATCGAGAGAGATTAGAACGGGCAAAATGTCCTGTTGGAAAGTAACAGGACATTTCGAGATAAGGACCAAGACCATACGAGATTTATCATATAAGACCTTAAAGATAAGTATGTTATAGCCACCACCTTTTACGCATTAAAAATGTTGCGGCATTACCAGCTAAATGAACAATAGGTGACAGGAACGTGTATCTGATTGTACCTTATACTATTATTCGAGGTGCTGGGCTCATATGACGATAATGATGGCAAATGCAAACTGGCAATAAGCGCCTTCCAGCAAAAATACCTCTTTATTTAAATTTTGTATTGAGTTAAATGAAACTTTGTTAAAAAGTTAGCAAAATTCCAAAATTTGCTGATCATTAATTTTGCAGAATCAGCGACAGCAGAAAAATTTTGATTTACAGTATGATATAATTAATTCAGTCCATTAATAATTAATTGATAGAATATATTATTAATATCCATTAATAATATAATCCTTTGATATTTGTCGTGAAAGTATTAAATATGAAGTATCTGTCAGATATGATAAAATTCGAAATATTAGGCATTCAGTTTTAAATCCTGCATCTCTAAAATTCCACTAATGTTAAATATCCAATTTCTTACTTTAATAGTAAATTTTGTACATTTAATAATAGAAATATTCCATATCTTCCATCATGACTACTTTTATATGAATACCCTCCAGGCTTTCCAGCCTGCTTATACCGACTACTGAATGTATCAACTAGAAAAGGAAGAAGGTCTTAAAATATACATTTACCTTTCAAAACACTAAATATTCGAAACAACTGAAGCACTCTGTCAGACCCTTAGCATTATCATCATGCTTCTGAAGTATTGTTATTTAAAATAATGTAAGAATTTCTCTTATTATTTAGAAATTTCATCCAAATTTCATTGATACGGTCAGCATAAAGCTGAAAGTAGAATAAAAATTAGTCTAGAAAGATGTTGTGAAAACACTCCTGTTTGCAAGTACATTGTTGACAGAACTACTATTCGCCACTCATATCTCCACTAACACATCACTCAATAAATCTCCGGTCTGGCACATATATGGAAACACAGTTGACGGACCCATATGACTTTTGAACAGTAGCGTTTTTCCAGCGATACACGTCAAAATTTCATGACATTCTGATAATTAGTTTACAGGTTACAGTGTTTTTAGTGACCCTAGTTTTGTAATGTTTAAAGCAACGGAAAAAAAGTATTTCGTGTGTTTATTAAACATTGTTTTTTGATGGGCAAACATACTATTTAAGCCAAACAACAGCTTGGCAAACGTTATGCAACAGAGAAATCAACTATCATTGGCTGGTATGTTGAATTTAAAAGCGGTCTTACGATCACTGATGACGCTAAACACTCTGTTCGCCTAAAATCGGCAGTTGTGCCTTGAAAACATAAAAAGTCCACAAAACTGTTTTGAAAAACTTTAAAGTGAAGTTGCGTGAGATAGCTGACACCTTAGATATATCAAAATGTAGTGTGTTTACAATTTCATACGAAAATTTGTGCATGTTTAAGTTGCTTTCGAAGTGAGTGCCGCGTTTGCTCACATACAAAAACAACAACGACGTGTCTATGATTCAGAGTGCTGTTTGTAGCAATTCAAGCGAGATAAAGGATTTCTTGCATCAGTATGTAACAATGGGCGAAACATGGATCCACTACTACACACTTGAATTAAAAAAATAATCGTCAGATGAGTGAACAACAGCCGGTAAAGTCGTCCAAAGAGACCAAAAATTAAAAACTCAGCAGGCAAGTTTATGGCATTCATATATTGGGAGAAGCAATATATTTTTTTACCTACTAACTTAAGAATGATAAAACTGTCAACAGCTAATATTACATGTCCTTATTGGATTGATTGAGTGTAGAAATTAAGAAAAAAAAGTGCTGTTTCACCAAGACAATGTCCTGCGTCACAAGTTGATGAAAACGTTGGTTAAATTGAATGAATTACGCTTCGAATTGCTTCCCCTCCCACCCACCTACTCTCCAGATCTGTCCCCTAGCGACTATTGTTTTTTTGCATACATCAAAAAGATGCAACAGGGAAAGAAATTTGGCTCAAATGCAGGAATGATTGCCGAAACTGAGGCCTTTTTTGAGGTCAAAGAAAAATCGTTCTCCCAAAAAGGCATCGAAAAGTTAGAGGAGAGTTGGAAAGAATATATTACTCTTGAAGAAGAGTATATTCGCAAATAAAGTCGTATTTCTAAACAGAAAATGTGCTTTTCTTAGCTAGACCGGTGGCTTAATGAATGATGTGTTGAAAATTACCATTTGCTGAATCTTCGAAGTATAAACTCAATGGTTTAAATGATTCATTGTCATTATGTTATTGGACCGGAGACTTATTGAGTGATGTATTAGCTGAAAATTCCTTGTACTTCCTTGTGTCAACAAATTGTTTGTGCCAATTTTTGCTGCGTCTTGTTGTGGGACGTTTGTATCTCGCAAATGACTAAAGTTATTGTTTCAGAAAACCTTGACGTAACTCTGTAATCCCACAAGAGCATGCAGAAAATATGTATACTCATTATGCAGTTGAGATCTCACACATGCTTCGGTGTGGTTTTTATGGAGTCATCAGCTTCATTTTCTCATGGCTGTCATGGGAAAATGTACCTAAACAGGCAGCAAAACATTGTACAATTATAAGCCGTGTCGAGATAGGCCATGATAAATATTACAATTAATGCACTAATAGAAGTTCGTCTTTCTTACTTGAGACATAAGAACAACATCCATAAGCAACCAACCTGCGAATGCAATTTCGATATGAGAAACCAGCTTTACAATCTTCTTTTCTATTCATATCGAAATGGCATTATTATTAGTTGAATTGTAACATTTAGCCACATTTAGTTTTCATGATTTAACAAAGTGTAATAACAATAGTGTATTTGTGTTCGTATTTTTCATTACACTGGTGTTTTTTACTAATTGCGTTTTTAATCCTTCAGTTGATCAGTTTTCTTTTCCAGTAAAATTTTGTCTCAGAACATTTTTTTCCTTCTTAAAATGGAAATGATTCATTGATAAAATTATGAATCCATGAAATTTTGTTCTGTTTTATTTATATTTTAATGTAAAAATTCCATCCCTTTTGAAATAGGATTCACATTAGAATCAGACCCGAGACTTATCTTATCATTCATCATCAGAACTTTTCAAGACATACAATGCATAGCTGCTATTCACTTTTATCCATTTTGTAAATAATAACAACCAATACATGTATGATGATAGACAATGAATAACACGCAATTTCTTGCCAATCTTTTGGGTACTGAAGATCTTGGAGTAAAATGTCTGTATAACGACGCGAGATCGCGATGGAAAGACTTCAGCTTTGTATAAGATATCAAAAGTAAACTCGTATTTGAGTTAGAGTAATATAAAATAGCCCCATATACTAGCTTTAGTTTAGAATTGAAAATTAATTTTTGCACACATTTACTCTAGGAGTTCAAAAAAATGCAAATATGAGATACGAATATACTAGGGATAATCTATTAAGGAGCAAAGATGACTCACTATATAATCGTATGAAGCCCTCTTTCGCCGCCAGAGTGTTTTTCGCAAGACATTTGTAGGATCCAAAATCGTTTTCCACCACATTGCGGATTTTTATTTTCATGTCTACCTTGTAACCGTGCTGGCATTCTACGATTTCATATTTTGAATTGTTGACCAGCATGATTCCGTCGCTACGGACCCAAGACGTAAGTGGTGAAGGTGAAGCCTCCAGTCTGCACTCGAGGGTGACGTCAGAACCCGTAGCTGCCCCAACCAGTCGATTGGGGATTCGTATCTTGGGTCGGACTGTAAAACAACAAAAATGAATGAAAAATTATGCAATTCCTATTACACTAAAAATCTTAAGACATACTTTATATGCATCCTTATACAGATAGAACAAGATATGTTAGAGCAGAACAGTAATGGAGTGTTATTAATTAATTTTTTACATATTTTGAACAGTGTTGCAACACAACCGTATTACAGGAATCAGCATTGCTTGTATGTTAGAAGGCGTTATCTAAATCACGAATTATGTTAGAGCATAACAGTAATAGAGTGTTAATAGTTAATTATCCACATATTTTGAACAGTGTTACAACACAACCGTATTATAGGTATCAGCATTACTTGTAAATTGCCTATAAATAAATTCCTACAATAATTCATTTTTTTATTTGAAATATGCAGAGTGTTTCCCTAAAGTGTTCGTAAACTTTGTAATAACTTCGTAACTTTCGTAACTTCGTAAAACTTTGTATAAAAAGCAATGTAGTCTGTAATTTAATTTAATTATAATATCCAAAATTTTTTTTGCATCTTATTCGTGTGATTTTTTTTTAATGTCAGAATTGTTTTGTTTTTTTAAAAATAAAAATTCAAGTATGTAGAGAATGAACAGGACACAAAAACGCCGAATATTCCAAAATATTTTCAAATAAATTCGTTAATTCGTTAATAATGGCCTGAAGAGCTATTTTTATTCCAGCAGTTTGATAATACTTTAAAAATCATACGTCTTTAACTTTTGCTTGCTTACTTCATTATATTGTATTTATTTAAAATTGAGTTGTAGTTTAAGGAAACAACGCACAACATTCCAAAATTGATTATTTTTTTCATCGTAGTAGAGGTAAACTAGTTCAAAACATAAATAAATTATTAAATTTATCTCATTCAAAGGGACATTATGGTATAAAATGTTATAAAGAAGAAAATAAAATAGTAATAAAAAAAAGATATGAAACGATTGAACGACAAAGATATCAAAGTGAACATAAATGTACAGTTAGGAAATTTGTGAAAATCCACAACTGAGTTTTTTTTAAATTTAAATATGAATATATTAATATCCATATATTATTGAGAAAAGCTACAAAATTACTGAAATTTTTCTTTAATTTCACCTGGAACTGCTCTACAAGTAATAATGTGTACAAGATTACGTGGGCACTTTGACAGATGAAAATTTTTTGTAAGTGGAAAAATTGAAAACTTAAGCTTTTTTTCCCAAAAACCAATAAAAATTAAATTTAAAGCATATTGTTATTACGTCTTATTTGCAGATGAAAGCAAACATAAACTTTGGGTTCCAGCAGTCTTTAAGAAGAATGATTAACTTAATCTCAAGAACTTAATTTGAACAATAAAACATGGCTGTGGAACATCCTTGCGTGGGAGTACATGCCAACATAAGGATTAAGTAATGTGGTATATATTGATGGCAACAATGTATAACGTTCTTTATTTAAATATTAAAAAAAAAAACATTTTAAAATTATCAACAAAAAATTTGGGTATTGGAAAGATGGATACGATCCAAAGCACATGGGTAGCCTGATGGCCAATCAGTTAGCACTCTGGCCTTTGGTAAGACAGGCTTCGAGTATCGGCGGTGGCATGGATGTTTATTAGTGACTGTTAAATTGTTATGTTCCGGTTAATGTTAAACTTTAGCTCCCAGTCTAGTTTTTCTACTAAATACTAATTGACAAAAATATTGCAGTATTTACTAATATAAAGAGATTTTTGCTAAGTGTACAAAGACTTAAGTGGAGAAATTTTTTGTTACTTTTTGATTGTTGATTTTTCAAAAACATTATTTACTATGCTCTTGAAATATTTAATGTAGTTTTGTAATGTATAAAATTTCGATTCTGAAATATTAATTTTAAGTGTGGATAAAGCAATATTTCACCAAAATTCCTAAGTGTACGAAAACTTTTGGGAGTCACTGTACATTTAATATTATTTTCACGAATGCAATGTCACAGATTTTTCATATTTTATCATATTTCCTAACGTATAATTACGCTTCTATTTAATTTTCACAAAACATTTTTATACTTTATTTACTCATATATGTTCTTGTATAAAAAAAAAAGAACAAAGTTTTCAATAAAAAAATTAGTTTAGTTTATAAGCAACATTATACAAATTACCTATAATAGTGTTTCCCCCTGAAAACTCAAAATTATAACTATTATTATAAAATAAAACAACTATTTTACTACAATGCTTCCTGATATTCGAAAACATTTTTATGAATGATCAATAAAGATATCCTAAGATCCTTTTCTGTAATTCTCATAAAAGGATTACATGATATTTATAGAAAATAACGTTAATAAATTCTAATTTCATAATCAAATAGTTATATCTGTAACCGATTTCGTAACATAATATTCTCTTGCAAGCTACAATTTCCACGCAACACACGTCATTCTGCATTACATTCTGCTGCGAAATAATTGTTAATTAATACACCATACTGCAAACAACTAATCAATAAAAATTTAAGATGATTGTTGTTATATTTACACGTGTATCTAAGAAATTTAAGTAAATGGCACCGTTTTTTTTTAAATGTTTAGTTAAGCGAATGGCAACGTTTATTTTGAAATGTTTAGTTAAGCGAAATTGGCAACGTTATTGTAATTCTGCGAAAAATAAATGTGGCTGTTTTCGTGTTTTAACTTACTCCAGTAAAGTAAGTTTTATTTGAGATTTGATTATAGAAAGCATAAACTTTATTTTGAAAGAGATAACGTAAGAATTGTGTGACTGTTGGTTAAAATCTAGGATCCTGTACCCTTTGTGCCAAACACATCGCCAAGTTGCCAAGTCGGTAAGTAAGCATAGAAATGAATGGGCCAGGTAGTTTGCGCGATAAAATGATATTACGCCAAAATGCTTTACTGTGTTGCCAAATCGCCAAGTAAACAGACAAAAAGGTTGCCTAAGTTCAGTGTCATTGTAAAGTGCTATTTCGCCAAAATTTATAGACAAATAGGGCTTTTACGCCGACATTAGCAGCCAAATAGTTATTACGTCAAAGTTTATTCCTGAAAAGGCTTTGAAGCCAAAGTTTATCGCTTTAACGCCAAATATTATCACTATCCTTTATCGCCAACATTTATCGCTTTATCGCCAATATTTATCATTTTATAGCCACATTTTTTCACTAGGGGAATCTTGTTTTTTGAGGCGCTTTTACGCCAAAAGTTGATGCTTTATCGCCAAATTCTTATCACTAAAATTTTTTATCTCTGG
Organism: Caerostris darwini; assembly: GCA_021605075.1. Taxonomy (NCBI): domain Eukaryota; kingdom Metazoa; phylum Arthropoda; class Arachnida; order Araneae; family Araneidae; genus Caerostris; species Caerostris darwini. The sequence continues at coordinate 68,014 of BPLQ01003925.1, read as the reverse complement.
AATACTTTTGCGCCAAATGAAACCGCTTTCACGCCGAAATTTAGCTCTATTATGCCAAGAAAATTATATCTAAAAGGCCTTTACGCCAATTTATATCGCCTTATCGCCAAATTTTTACCACTGTTATGTCAATTTTTTAATGTTTTCTTTTTACGCCACATATTGCCGCTTTAACGCCAAAATATATCATTATTCTGTCAACATTTTATTCCTAAATTGCTTTCACACCAAATTAAATCGCTTTATCGCCAAATTATTATATGGAATTTTATTTTGCTAAGTCACAAAAAAATATCGTTTAAACAAAGATAATAATCGCTGTTAATTGATAAAATTTCGATACGATAGAATTTCCAAAAAGTTATTCGCCAATTCTTTTTTTTATTTTTTATTTTTATTTTTGTAATGTCATAAAATAAGTCATGTTCTTTACGAAGCAGAATTCGAATGATTAATTAATATTAACAAAACATAAAAAAGAAGAAAAAACTAGAGAATAACTTACCTTTTATTGTGGTATGTCCTTCCTCTGTGGTGGAAACAAACATTTTATTCCATCGATAAAATCATAAATTATTTTGCGGATGTCACATTTGTACTGGCGCCGCCACATGCACTCTGCCAGATAATTATCAAATGTTCCGAACACATTTTATTAATATTAATTTATTTTAATTATTAAAAATTTAAATTGTAACGTTAACTAACGTTCTAAAAAGCTAAAGCTTCAAATATTCCGAGCGAATTCTAATTACGGTTGTCACAAAATCCTAACTAAACGAACATCTTTAAAAAGGAAATTAATTATTTAAGAATAAAATATAAGTTATTAATAAATAAAAAAATCGTTTTTCTTGTTTGTTTCTTACTTTCCTGAGTGGCAACTTCATAAATATTGTTTATGTTCTGAATCAGCGACCGAACGTTTGTAAGAATAAGTTCGGAATAATCAGTAATTTATTGGAATACTAATTTAAAAGAATATATATTTCTGTTCTTATTTACTGCAAATAATAAATATAATGACAATAACAATAAATAGTCATTATATTGTTTGGAAAATGAAACTACGAATTCCTCTAATTATAGCATTGAAACCCTAAAGAAATTGGCGGAAAATTGGCGAAATATTCAGGGTTGCAAGATTGGCGACTTTCTCAGGGGTACAGTATCCTAGATTTTAACCTGACTGTTTATAAGTGACTTTCGTTTTTACGTTAAAATTGTAGTCTTTCAGATTCCCAACTATTACGTATGGTGATTTCTGATACTAGAATTATCTCCTGCCTTCTGTTTATCTTGATAATTGTTTTAATTTAATTCAGATAAAATCTCTTTTGTCTGAAGATATTTTAAGATCCACTGATTAATTGAAGTATTAAGTAACAGTTGGAGTTGTATAATAATTATGAATAAATACAATAATATATTATTTTCTGTTTCATGTAGTGGTGCTCAGACATTCTACTTTTGAGTCTTCAATAACTACAAAAACTATCCATATTATTATGCCACAGTGAGCGTTTTTGTTAGTGAGTTAATAAAATAATTTAGATTAGCTTTGGTAGACTATATATCTTATATATAGTCTCTCATTTTACTTATCTAACATTATTAGTTTTAGTTTCTTAATTTATGTGTTATAAGCCATTATTATTATTATTTTTGCTTATAAGTTATGAAGAACTTATTTGGGTTAAAATCTAGGATACTGTACCCCTGAGGAAGTCGCCAATCTTGCAACCTGAATATTGCGCCAATTTTCCGCCAATTTCTTTAGGGTTGCAATACTATAATTAGAGGAATTTGTAGCTTCATTTTCCAAACAATATAATGACTATTTATTGTTATTGTGATTATATTATTATTTGCAGAATACTTATTTGCAGTAAATAAGAACAGAAATATATATTCTTTTAAATTAGTATTCCAATAAATTACTGATTATTCCGAACTTATTCTTACAACGTACGTCGGTCACTGATTCAGAACATAAACAGTATTTATGAAGTTGCCACTCAGGAAAGTAAGAAACAAACAAGAAAAAAGATTTTTTTATTTATTAATAACTTATATTTTATTCTTAAATAATTAATTTCCTTTTTAAAGATGTTCGTTTAGTTAGGATTTTGTGACAACCGTAATTAGAATTCGCTCGGAATATTTGAAGCTTTAGCTTTTTAGAACGTTAGTTAACGTTACAATTTAAATTTTTAATAATTAAAATAAATTAATATTAATAAAATGTGTTCGGAACATTTGATAATTATCTGGCAGAGTGCATGTGGCGGCGCCAGCACAAATGTGACATCCGCAAAATAATTTATGATTTCACCGATGGAATAAAATGTTTGTTTACAGAGGAAGGACATACCACAATAAAAGGTAAGTTATTCTCTAGTTTTTTCTTCTTTTTTATCTTTTGTTAATATTAATTTATCATTCGAATTCGGCTTCGTAAAGAACATAACTTATTTTATGACATTACAAAAAAAGAAATGGCGAATAACTTTGGGGAAATTTTATCGTATCGAAATTTTATCAATTAACAGCGATTATTATCTTTGTTTAAACGATACTTTTTTGTGGCTTAGCAAAATAAAATTCCACATAATAATTTGGCGATAAAGCGATTTAATTTGATGTGAAAGAAATTTAGGAATAAAATGTTGACAAAATAATGATATATTTTGGCGTTAAAGCGGCAATATGTGGCGTAAAAAGAAAACATTAAAAAGTTGACATAATAGTGGTAAAAATTTGACGATAAAGCGATATAAATTGGCGTAAAGGCATTTTAGATATAATTTTCTTGGCATAATAGCGCTACATTTCGGCGTAAAAGCGGTTTCATTTGGAGCAAAAGTATTCCACAGATAAAAAATTTTAGTGATAAAAATTTGGCGATAAAGCATCAACTTTTGGCGTAAAAGCGCCTCAAAAAACAAGATTCACTTAGTGAAAAAATGTGGCTATAAAGTGATAAATAATGGCGATAAAGCATCAACTTGTGGCGTAAAAGCGCCTCAAAAAACAAGATTCACTTAGTGAAAAAAATTGGCTATAAAGCGATAAATATTGGCGATAAAGCATTTTTTGGCTTAAAAGATATATAACAAAATATTCTTAGTGAAAAATGGCTATAAAGCGATAAATGTTGGCGATAAAGGATAGTGATAATATTTGGCGTTAAAGCGATAAACTTTGGCTTCAAAGCCTTTTCAGGAATGAACTTTGATGTAATAGCTATTTGGCTGCTAATATTGGCGTAAAAGCACTGTTTGGCTATAAATTTTGGCGAAATAGCACTTTACGATACACCGCACTTAGGCAACCTTTTTGTTTGTTTACTTGGCGATTTGGCAAAACAGTAAAGGATTTTGGCGTAATATCATTTTATTATCATTTTGGCGTAATATCATCAGGATTTGGCGTAATATCATTGGCGTAATATCATCATCATATCTGGTCCATTCATTTCTATGCTTACTTACCGACTTGACAACTTGGCGATGTGTTTGGCACAAAGGGTACAGGATCCCAGATTTTAACCTTTATTTGTTTTTATAAGTTACGTATTCTTTCAGATTAGTTTTTTTTTCCGTTTGGAAATTTAACGTGTTTAGAACAGTAAAAATTAGAGAAAATTATAGCTTTCTTTTGGGATTTAAGTTGAAGAAAACATATTTGCTGAATTGATTGTTGTTCTTGTCACATATTTTTATATAAGTGAAATACAATAAACATTTTATTTTATCATTTGAAACTCTGAATTTATCTTACTACCAAAATTCTCAAGTCACAGATGAAAAGTTGCATGATCTTGAAAGCCACCCCACAATAAATTAAGCGATTATTATACTCAAAATACATAGCTATATTCTTATTTAGCAAAATTATTTCTAGAACCAAGAAGGTAATAATTGTGGAAGTAATGTCTATCCATATAGCAAAGTTGCTATGTCTATCATCTTAAACTGAACCCTACAGCGAATGTTGGTCAGCGATTCTGTCAGTGACGTTCTACATATTTACAGTTGCTTTACACTTCTTTTAAATTTTTCTTCTCCGTCCTTGTTTTAAAGAAACTAGTGATTCTCGAAACCTATTACAACGGGGAAAAAAAGTCAATACTTGTAGAACATCTCTGATATAATGCTTATTTCTAATAAAATGCTTTTTTCTAGATAACCTAATTAAAAGCTCTGAAATATAAAGTCAACGCTATTTGCCAGCATAAGTCACTAATTAAATCTCACAGCTAATATAATAAATTTAATTTACAATTAAGTGAGATGGTCTTCCAAAATCAGCACTTCGGTATGAAATATGAAGCAATCTAAATATACAACAAGTAAGCTATGAAAGGACGTAAACAAAAGACGTAGGAAAGGACGTAAACAAGACCAAACTATTACAAGCTGCAGTCATTGAATGTCTAGATTTGCTTTTTTTACTCTTGCATTCTGTGTCGTGCCAACATGAAAGCATCCTTCCATAGCATATGATGCCAGTCATAAAATTTTTAATTGGAAGATATAGGAAAAAATAAAATCGAATGTAAAAGTAATATGAAGAAGCCTTTAAGGGATCCTGACCTACTCCACTGGAATATTCATTGCATAGTGATAAACAAGTATACAGCTGGAAATTACGAGCCAATATTAAAGGCTTGCACCGGATTGTCCATGTACACATATGAGATTATTCATAAACACTTTAACGCTCAGCATAAATCCCATCAAGAGTACAGTTATGTATAGCTGATATTAATGATGTAACTTATAGATACATTCATATCCTTCAAAGCTAAATGAAACTCTTTCGAGCCTGCCTATTGCTTTCGATTAATGATAATTTGGTGTAAGTGTCCATGATAATTTGGAAGGATTCTCTTTAAAAAACGTCCAAAATATTCCTTAGAAAAATTCCAAAATATTCCTTGCTGTATTCAATTACAGAACAGGAGCAGCATTTAAAATTCTGGTATTAATAGAATCGTCTTTTTCTGAATCAGATTTCATGTTTGTTTTTTTCCCGAACCTTCTTCTTTTTCCTTAGTTCGCTCTTGTTGGAGATGATGTATTTTAACAAATTTTTGTAACACTTGTTAATACTGATTCCCTTTTGCACTCTTGAAATAATTCTTGTATTTTATTATCTGAGGAAGTTAATTGGTCAACTAACTCATCGCAATCTTCTGGTACCAAACTCAACTTTTCTACTGCACACCATGGATGAAGGAAATAATTACTGAAATCGCAGTTGATAATAACAAGGATAAAATCCCTCTCTCCGTTGAACTGATATATTTTTCTTTTTATAGAGTGGTGTTTTCTTTATCAGAAAGTTTTTTAAAAATTTTTAAAAGGGACTAATTGATTCTTTCGTTTTTTAGAAAATGATACGTTTCCTTGAAGCATATTCAGAGCACATTCATACACAAATTTAATAACACTACTTGAAATTTTTTTAAAAATATATACCTTTTTGATTTACTTTTTGAAATCAGTTTTAGATATTTTAATTGGTTATGCAAGCAGACAGACATTCTAAATTCGAATAAAGAATCATCTTAAAAATACGAACTTAGATAGTTTCTAGAAACATCATGAATACTTTAGCTACTTATATTATATAGCACAATGGTGAAAATTACTTTCATGTTGAAAAAGACATAATACATTTGATGATGGCTAATCCTTTACATTGCGGCATTCAAAGTCATCCAAATTCAAAATATCTTTACAGGCTACAAAAGCTAAAAATTTCTTTTTTACTAATCTTTTTACATAATTCAAGAGAAAAATTTCCACCATAATCCTCAAAGCACTACGTAAGTTTTTGTAAGGTAATCCACCATCAACCTATTTTATTTTATGCAGGTCATTAGTAACTCATAAATATATATTTTTTTTTGCTGTTCTAAAACGTTAGAAGAATGAGGGGATTTAAAAAATATCTCCCTCAGAAAATGTCGTCCTACACAGCATACACTGCCAACTCTGATAATAAAACATTCTGCAGAAATCTGAAATCATTCAAAATCCAAGACTGCAGCTGTTATGACTTCTAAAGCCGAAATAATTAACGAGCCTTATAAACATAGTATTTATTGCTTGGAAGAATTCCACTACGCAATTGCAGTGAATCATCCGGTTATAAATCGTTTAAAAGATAACTAAAGGGTTTTGAAGTGGCATCCTCATAAATATACATACATATAATACTCATACATATAATGTGCATTCAGTGATATGTTCCGCACTTCTGTTTCATTAGGAAAAATATTTTCAACAATAAAAATAATACGCAAATTTCGATGATGATTTCCTTTAGTAAATAACTTTGTATCACTCTCTGATATGACGTCATCAATCACAATTGGCAATCCTTTGTGAAAATCAACATTTTTTCATTTATCTGTAAAGTTTTTAATAAACTCCATAACACTAAATTATATCACTCACGTCAAAATATGCATTAATGTTTTAGTGCCACTTGGCTTTATGGAAAAGGACATATTATTTTTAAATCTATTATATTTCTAACAAACTGTGTCTTTCACAACCTGTAGCCTCAGTTGTATGGGTGAATGATGTGATTGGATGGGTGACGGGGATTTTCCATTACTGAATGAAAATATTTGAGAGCGAAGGAGTATTAACTACTGTGCCGAAAGAGTAAAACTAATTTTAAATTTAAATTTTCCGGGCATATGGAATTTCAATTTTTTTTTTCTTTTTCAGATTGCTGCCCTGTCTGTGGGAAATTCCACGTCAAAATATTCATGAGTGTTTGAGTTACGCTTGGCTTTGTGAGACGCTAAAACGGATTCCGGCGATTTTTGAAACATCTAAATTCATTGAGCAAAGAACTTGCATTCAATTTTGTTTGCGGAAACGTATAGAATGTTGTAGAAGGCATTCGGTGAGCATTCCTATATCGGAAAGAAATGTTTAGAAGTGGTATAAACAGTTCAAAGAAGGCAGTGAACGAGTTGAAGACGAATAGCGCTCTGGTCGACAATCAACCTCAACCGGTGAGGCTCACGTCCAAATAATTAAAGATTTGGTGCTTGCAAACCGCCTATTTACATTTAGATTGATGGTGTTGGAACTTCAAGTCAATTTCAATTTTGAATGATGTTGGATTGATCAATTCTATTTTAAAAGACGTTTTGGGCCTCAAACGCGTCAAATCTCGATTGATACTGAAAACACTGAATTTTTGGGAAAACATCGTCGCGTTGAATTGTGTAAAACAATACTTTCCGACTATTAGGACAAGTTGAAATGCATAATAACTGGAGATGAGACTTGGAGTTATGCTTACAACCCGGAAACAACCGATCAATCAGCGAATATCGTGACAAAGATGAAGCCAGACCGAAAAGAGCACGCCAAAGTCGTTTAAAATTGAAGGTGACTGTTTTCTTCGATTACCACGGTGTGATGCATTATGAATTCTTTCCGCCGGCCAAACTGTCAACAATTAATATTATTTGAGTGTTATGCGTCGTTTACATGAAGCTATTCGCAAATAGAGGCCACATTTATGGAAAGATATATCTTGGTTTTTGCATCACGATAATGCGCCATCTCCGCTGCATTGATTTTCGTGAATTTTTCACCAAAAATGAACCCATTTCGTTCCACAGCCACCGTATTCACCTGATTTAGCACCGTACGACTTCTGGCTATTCCCTAAACTCAATAGACCTCTCCGGGGACACCGTTTTCAGTCGATTGAAGATATTCAACGTGAATCGGCGCGCACTTTGAACCCCCAAAATGACTTTTTAGCATGCATTGAGGATCGGAAAAATCGTTGGCATAAGTGCATTGTGTCCGGAGGGGATTATTTTGAAAGCGATAAAATAAATTTGGAAGAATAAATAAAGAGTTTTTGAAAAATTAATAATTGGTCTTACTTTTTGGGCAAAGTACTTTACCTACATAAAAGCAAAAAACAAATTAATGCTTATTTTAAGGATTTTTTTTTTTTTTTTTTTTAAAAATTATTTTTAAAATCTTGTACCATTTTGTTTTTAATAAACTGATATAATCGAAATCGATAATAAAACACTCTTCAAAAACCTGAAATTCTTCCTGAGGTCCTTCAAAATCTAAGACAGCAACTGCCATAACTTATAAAGACGAAATAATTAACGTGGCTGATACACATAGTATTTATCTCTTGAAAAAGTTATTATCGATTTCGATTGTATCAATTTGTACTATATGAATTTGAATGCATTGAACTAAAATAAAAATTTGAATGTAGAATTATACCATTAGAAAAGAATATACAATGCCATGAGATTGTTCACGAGTAGAATATATAATAGTGGCAAAGAAGTTTTTCAAATAAAATAAGTGCAATAACATACATTATGGCAACAAAGGATACATTTGGATGATTTTTTAGTAATATTTTGTAGAGAATGTGGATGTCCAAGGAAGTAAAGGAACTAATGTAAAGTAATATGAAGAAATCATTTATCATAACAATTCAGATGGATGGTTGCGAAGAAACTAAGCGCAGGTCGCCCAATCATTTTACACAGTTGTAAGGCCTGTATTGCATTCCGGGTTCCTGGTTATACTGAAATGGGTTCTTTCTGAAATTTGCTCCAGGAGTAAAAAATCGCAATTTTTTAATTTTCAAACAATAGGTCTTTTTTTTTTGTCTTTAGATAAATAGACTTTTAAGTCAAATTTGTTTTGAAGTTTCTTTGCCTGAACTTCATTATCTTTAATTTATGACATGAGTGTATATGAATTTGAATGCATTACTATCAGAAATTTGAATGCATTACTATCAGAAATTTGAATGTATACTATCAGAAATTTGAATGAAATAAAAAGTTACAATGCATGATTGTTCATAGAATACATATAATTTCATTGACATTTGTTGTAAAATCAAATAAATGCAATATTTCTACACTTAGTTTAACATTTTGTAGAGGAGTCGAATTGCAACGCAGAAAGGTAACGTAAAAGTAATATGAAGAAATTGTTTATCATAACAATCAGATGGATTTTCGAAGAATCTAATAAATCGATACAATCATTTTCACAGTAAAATGCTAATCAGTGGGACTCCTTTCTAAAGATTCATCTGAATTTGTGACGATTAACATTTTTTCTTTTTTATGAAAGATATTTTGTCAGATGCATGCACACCTTTAAAAAAATGGTGAAATTGTCAAATCTCGTGATGAAATGAAATGCATCTGATTTCAATTCAAATCAGCTTCCAAAATCAACCAAAATATTTTTGTCTTCCCTAGAAATAAAAAGTCCTTGATCGAGTCCTATTTTTTCCTTTCCTGTGAAGAGACTATGGTAACCTTTAATGCAATTATTTTGATCGAAATTTAATACCAATGGCGTATGAGGCTTTGGTTGTCTATCTGCATAAATTCCTATAAAATTCATGCGATAATGTTTGAAATCGAAGGGATCTTTTTTAAATGTACCATGAACGCCATCATTATCAACACGTCCTACAATAATTCTCTTTGGTATTCGTCCAACAAAACTATTATCTAAAGACATGCTTCCTTGTAGTGCAGAATACACTTTACAAAGAACTCATTTTAAGAGCATATTTTGCTATGTTGTTTTCTAAAGCTTTTGCATGCCCTAAACTAACATCCAATCTAACGCATACTTTTCTGACAAGTTTATTTTTTCTAGAACAATTTTGTACGGTATCTCCTTGTAAGCAAAATTCGGGTTGACTTTGAATGAGTTTTATTTTCACGTCTACTAAATTCAATCACAATGTCTCCTGATGAAATAAATCGCAGTTTGAATCATCTATCCAGTATCCACCGTGTCCAGTATTCTTCAAAAAAAGTTATTAAACTTACATAATAAAACTTTCAATAATAATAATAATGGTAGTAATTCATCTCGGGTAGAGGATTTCAAAAATATCGTGACTAAAAAGAAATCTGAAAAAAAATTACGAACAGAGTTTTTATATAATTAAATTCCTAAAGAACTGTTAATAAAAATGTAATATACTAGGACAAAAATATAAATTGATTTAGACGGATTGAAATTCTAAATTGATTTAACAAATCACAATAAAAATAAAATGTTTAAAAATTATTTGCGGAAATAATTATCTGTATAACAAAAATTAATAAAACAAACAAAAAAAGAAAAGAAAAGAAATAAATGTGGTAATTCATTGACGAAAAATAATAAATTAAAAAATAAATAAATTCTTTTACAAAAATATTTTTGTAAAATAAAAGAAAACGGAATAAAAATGTAAAAAAAAATTGAAAAATAAAATATATTTGTAAAACATAACAGTAAATAAAATCATGTACTAAAATAATTTTTGTAAAGTAAAAAAACAAGTATATAAAATAATTTTAAAAAGTCAAGTTAATACAAATAAAAAGAATGTTTTCAAAAAAATAAATTAAAAATGAATAAATTCCTTTAAGAAAATATATAAAATGATAAAAATTTATTTATAAAATAAAAGAAATTTTAAAAAGGAAATACATTTTGTGAAAAAAAAAATAATCCGTTTAAAAAAAAAAATTAAATTTAAATAATTTCATATCTCTCAGAAAAATGTTGTCTTATAGTACAATATGCTCATGTTGCCACCCGAAAAAACTCCCCTCTACCAAGACGGACCTTCATCTACTAATATGAGTCGCTCCGATGTTGCCACCTGGGAAAAACACAGGTCCAAATTTCTTCCAAAAAAAAAAAAAAGAAATCCCTCTACCCTTCGCATACATCGCTTTCGTTTGCGCGCGCTTTTCTTGTGATGTCACTTCCGTCACCTAAAGTCCCGGCTCTACTATTCGCGTAATAATCAAATTTAAAATCATTAACATGCTGTTAAATTATTATTTTTTCCATTTCTAATTTATCTGGATTTTAAATTTTATTGAATTTTTGTGTTTCAACAACTAAAACAAATGGCGCTTGCATGTTTCAGCTTTTCATTTGGGAAAATTACTGAAAGCGGAATTTGATAAAAATATCTCCAAGGTCCCCATTCTCCCCCGTTTTTCATTTTTAATATAAGCTCTTCTCTTTATCAATGATTATCCATTATATAGCGTTTATACTGAGTACTTAGCTTTTTCTTTATGCATGCGTATATGGGAGACAAAGAGAGCTGGCTCTCTAACCCAGATTGATTACAATTACTCTCGTTTAGTCTAAGCATTCTACTGCAATGAGAGTTAGCATAGTTAGCTCTGTTGGAGGTTCTTCAGACAACTACATATTACTAATGAAATGCTTCTTTTCATGGAAAAGAAAATTTCTACCGTTACTGCTTAACAAATAAGTATAAAATTCTTCCAACATTTCCCTTAGAAATGCTTTCTTTCAAACAGAAATAATAACTAGAAATGGTTAAAATTCTATTTAAAATATATTTCATTTCAGCTGGTATTTTTTCCAAAGGGAAGAAATCATGTGCATGTTTTATAAATAAATACTGTTCATGTATTTTTCAAACGTAAAAAAAGTATTTCTGTAGTATTTATTCATTTTTAATTTAAATTATATTAAATTTCCACACATACTAAATAAAGCGGATTTTTTTTCATGTAAGACGTTTAAAAATGCAACATTTTTAGTATTTAGTATTAGAAGTATTTACAAATGCAGTATTCTTTTAATTAAATTAGTTTTTCAATGAAAACTCGTTAAATTTTTACAAATTTAAACATTTTCTAATTCTCGAAATTTTTTAAGACTGCGACGCAGGTAAATTAAATAAATAATTTCTAAAAAGTTTAAAACTATGGCATATACTATTATTTTTCAAATGAGTTTATATTTCATAGGTCAAAAAATAAATAATTGGTTAAATTTGTACAGGAAGGATAACATTAGTAATAACACAGCATCAGACTCGTCAAGAATAAAAATGTGATTGTTACTTGAATATTAACTTTAATGATGCGGAGCAGTCAATTTGCGTCATTTGTGCGGAAATTTTGATTACAGGAAGCATCATACACCGTCCAAACTAAAATGACACCTTACTACCAACTTACTATAAGTATTACTCTAAACAAATCTTCAAATGTAGAAAATCCATGCTTAGACAAATTTGTTTCTGTCAACGAAAAATATTTACTTGCGTCTTATTAAACTTTTTTATTGGCAAAAAGTAAAAAGCCCTACAAGGTTAGAGCATTTATCGTGTTGCCTGCTGCAATAAAAATTAGTCAGAAAAAGTTAATGGCAAATATATGTAAATCAAATTCGTAAAATTCATTTATGGCATGATACTGTTCTCAGAACAATTACTCAAATTAGTGATGACAAATTTCAGCAGGATGTTAGTATGAGTACGAAATAGCTCAAAGTTTTCAATTTAATTAGATGTAGCAACTGATGTTCTAATTTGATACAAATATTAGTTTATGCAAATATACGCATGAAAGAAGTATTCATATATATATATACTCTTTCATCATTCTTTGGGAAACAACAATAAAGTATGAAAGGAATTCACCTTTCACTTAAAGGTGATACTTACTTGTACAACTGGGGTTTCTAATGGAATAATTGCGTTGGTGTCTCTACAGATGCTGCAGTGTATATATACATAGGTTACGGTGAACGTGATTATGCATAAAAACAGGTAATTGTGAATAATCACTGGATTAATCACATTTATCGTGACCTATACATATATATACTGAGTGATTATAATTAAAAGGCCCACTTTCAAAATGCTGTAAAAAAAGAACCACTAGTCACAATGAGTTCAAATTTGAACTGAAGATACTTGAAGATGGGGCAAACGTTACGGCATCAAAAAAAGTTCTAAAGTGTATTAATAGATGTCGAAGAAAGGGAAAAGAAAGTGAATTCGGCTGACAGTGATATTTCTAATAGAAATGACAACGTATTTGGCATAAGTTGCACATGAAACCAACTGTAGTGTTCAATCTGCTGGATTGTTTCGGTTTTTTGACGGAAAAAAATGACTTCCAAGTCATTCAATAGTTGTGACACTGTTAGTGGAAAGCCCATCCACCACGGCAAGGTCATACTAAATTGGATAGGAAAAATCGGTGGAACTTTTTTAGTCATACCGTTTCCCCCTTATTCAAGTATCTTCAGTTCAAATTTGAACTCATTGTGACGAGTGTTTTTTTTTACAGCATTTTGAATGTGGGACTTTAATTATAATCAAATAGCTTTATATCAAATAACTGCTTTTGATTTAATTTCCCTTATAATTTGTTACCAGCAAATATTTTGATTTTGATATTTTTTTTAGTTTATGTATCCTTACTATATTTAGCTTTATATCCAGATTCACGAAAGTTTCATATAAAACGGATAATGAGGTTTGCAAACTGGAAACGTTTAGAAGGCCTGACAATAGTGTAAACAATCATTGCTTAATCTATAAATTTACACGAGGAGAAAAATAATTTTGTGTGACTTGAAATATGTATATAATGAGATTTTGTTGCATTTATTTCCCGAAAAGCAAGGTATAAAAATAGTTTTAAAAACTCACTTAGTTTAACAGCATTTTCTTATATTACATTTTGAAATCAAAAATTGTTAAACTCTCTGTTTTTTTTTTTTTTTTTTTTTTTTTTTTTTTTTATTTTATGACAAATATAATACTATTCAGAAATATACCTAATACAAAAACATACAAAAAATGACAAAATATACATACTATTCAGAAATATACCTAATATAAGAAATCAAACATTTTTATCTAGTTTTGTAAATAAAGTGTTTCATCTTGTAGATCCTGATTATAAAACCATACCAGGATCATTCTGTAATATGAATAGTAAATAATTTTGTTACATTCTACTGATTAAAACAAAGTTTTCGTAAATTTTAAATTTAAAATAAAAATAGTTATTAGAGAAAGGAAATGATAAATTATATCCAATGTTACTACTAGAAGTATGCCATTTTTTATTATTGCCTGCAATAAAGTTTTCCCAATTTTACAGAATTTTTTAAATATATTTAAATTGAATATTTTTGTAATATTCTTTATGCAGATCAAAGGCATAAAGAATATTACCAAAATATAAGTAGATAACCTGATTGATTATTTGACTATAGCTATGAGAAATGTGTTCGTTATAACTAAACCAATGTTTTTATTATGTCAATATAATTGTTATATAAATATGAAAGATTAATTTTTGTAATAACTAATATGTCACTTGTAGCCTTGTTTGATCAAAAATATTTTTTACTTACAATTAACCTGTAGGACTATCCTCTTGCTCACAGCGGGCGCCACTCCATTGGATGCGATGCACAAGTAAGCAGCCATGTGTTCTCTTGACACCACGCTGATATTTAAGTACTCTCCTTCAACTTGCAGTTCTAAAATAGAAATTAATAAACACAAAGGAATATGACGTATATGTATATGTATATACACTGAAGTGACAAAAGTCATGGGATAGCAATATGCAAATTTTCAGATGGCAGTAGCATCGCGTAGAACAGGTATAAATGCGCAGTGCTTTCGCAGAGCATTCATTTCTGTTCAAGTTATTCATGTGAAGAGGTTTTGACGTGATGATGACCGCACGACGGGAATTAACAGACTTTGAACGTGGAATGTTAGTTAGAGCTAGACGCATGAGTCATGCCATTTCGGAAATCGTTAGAGAATTCAACATCCCCAGATCCACTGTGTCAAGAGTGTGCCGAGAGTATGAAATTTCAGGCATAACATCCCACCATGGACAGCGCAGTGGTCTACCGCCTGCACTTAACGACCGAGACCGGCGACGTCTGCAAAGAGTCGTAAATTCTAATAGACAAGCAACACTGCGTCAAATAACCGCAGAAATCAATGTGGGACGTGCAAGGGACTTGTCTGTTAGAACTGTGCGGAGAAATTTGGTTTTCTTGGGCTATTCCAGCAGAAGACCGACTCGAGTGCCTTTACTGACAGAACGACATCGCTTGCAGCGACTCTCGTGGGCACGTGAGCATATCGGTTGGTCCCTAGATGAATGGAAAACCGTGGCCTGGTCCGATGAGTCACGATTTCAGTTGGTAAGAGCTGATGATAGGGTTCGAGTGTGGCGCAGACCCCACGAAGCCATGGACCCAAACTGTCAGCAAGGCACTGTTCAAGCTGGTGGTGGCTCCGTAATGGTGTGGGCTGTTTTTTCATGGCATGGACTTGGTCCTCTGGTGCGACTGGACCGAACATTGACTGGAAATGCTTATGTTCAGCTACTTGGAGATCACTTGCAGCCATTCATGGACTTCATGTACCCAAACAACGATGGGATTTTTATGGATGACAACGCGCCATGTCCCCGGGCCACAACTGTTCGCGATTGGTTTGAAGAACATTCTGGACAATTCCAACGAATGATCTGGCCACCTAGATCGCCCGACATGAATCCCATCGAGCATTTATGGGACATCATCGAGAGGTTTGCTCGTGCCCAAAATCCTGCACCATCAACGCTTTCACAATTATGAACGTCTATCGAGACAGCATGGCTTAATATTCCTGCAGAAGACTTCCAACGACTTGTTGAGTCCATGCCACGTCGAGTTGCTGCACTTCGCCGGGCGAAAGGAGGGCCGACACGATGTTAAGAGGTATCCCATGACTTTTGTCACTTCAGTGTATATATCTATATATATAATGCAAATAGGCGTTAATATATATATATATATATATATATATAATAATAAATGGAAATTTTAGCAATTTAATTATAATAATTATTTTCAAACATAAGAATTTGAAATTTCATTCATTTATCTTTTTCATTCATTATTCCTAGACTATTTCATTCATTATTCTCAAAATATTTCATTCATTATTCCGAGCCTATTTCATTCATTATCACTATACATGCAATATCGCAGGACTGTTCGAATTAGCAATATTGTCTGGTCAAATAATTTTATTTCTTTCTGATAAAGCATATAATTTAAAACTATTTCTATAATATTTTTTCTTAGAAAAAAAATGAAGTTTTTTTTCTCTATTCAAAACAAAATTTTATTAGAATTTAAAAAGGTAAGCGATGTCGAATATAAAATATAATAATAGAATAATAACGATAATATAATAATAATATACAATAATAAATACGATAATAGAATAATAATAAAATAATAACAAATGTTCCAATATCGAAAATAAACGAATATACGAGTTTCCTAAAATGTTACATAAATCATAATATTTTGTATGCGTATATATAAATATATATAAATATATAGTATAGATAAATGTACATACAAAATATTATGTTTTGTGTATAAATTATTTGTATATATATATATATATATATATATAATTCATTCTCAATAAAGTTAAATACTTTAAAAATAATCTTTTGTCTTCAATATCACAACATCAGCAGGGAAAAACACATTTATCGTCTTGCTTAAGTAAATATTGAGCTATATCTATATAATTTCAGTGATGTCAATAATTAAAATGAAGATACCTAATTTTTAAGCATACGAAATATTTACGATAATGAAAATCTAAACGCATTGATGCACATAAATTAAAATTAATTCTTAAGAATGAGAAAATTAATTTTTCTAATAATATTTTAGAGTAAGAGAAGCGTTTTATATTTTCGTCTCCAAAAACTATAAATAGCAATTTTAACGAAATTGAACAGAAGGGAATTTTTTTAATGTCCATTACATTTATTTACTAGATAAAAAATAAATAATTTTTAAATACAGTGAAAGATTTATCAAAACTTTCCAGCAATTTTCCTTTTATATTAAATTGCACTTTGATTATTCGTTGCAACATGAATTAAGTTGATATTTTTATTAAATTCTTAAAGTATGTACGACTGCATTTTGTTTCTTATTGTTGCAATATATATTGATAATAAGTTAATATATATTATGAGATTAGATTAACATTATATATTTTTTTAATTATGGCTGTAAATTTATCAATGTATTTACGATATCATCGATTAAAAGCATAATTGTGAAGCTTATGATAGCTTCTATGAATATTTAATGGTTTGATGAATTTACATTTAATTAATTTGTGATACCTAAATACCTAATACCTATTTAAGATACCAAATATCGAAATATAAGTGATGATTATTTTAAAATTTGCCTATTTTATGCAAATTTTAATTGCAACTTTAAATATTTAATCTATGTTCAGCAGTCCATTTATAGTAATCACTATAAAGAATGACGAAAATAGTATTGACTCTAAATTTGATGGAAATAAATTAATCAATGCTGAAATAAAGAATATTTTATTAAAGAAATCAATGAAATATACTTTTTTCATTCTGTTTTTCAGCACATAGTTGTTTTTCATCCCACTTGGCAGACATCTAGGCCAAGCCCACGAGGCCATATGTACTCATGGTTGAAGGGGAAGGAAGCAGCTTCTTTTGTGATGGAGCACCCGCAGGTAGAAGTCTGACTTTGGCTCCATGACGCTCTACAGTCATAGGAGACTGGGATCTACGGCTTAAAGTGGACTCCGGGGCTCGAACCCATGGCACCGCCGGGAAACCCGTACCGAGCGCCAGAGCGCTATACACTCGGCCATTCAGGCCCCTCAGTACGTATTGTTACCATATGTGCCATATGTCACACATATTTTTTATTGTTACCAGAATCGGAATGTTTTTTTTTGTCAAATTTAATCAATAAACCACCAAGGAAACATTCGTATGGAGTGGATATTAAATAATAAATAACTAAAATGTAAAATTAAGTTTTTAATGTATGCATTTAATTTTATTTTTACTTCGAAAAAAGAGTTCAGCATCATGTATTTATAAAGGCAATATATTTTAATCACTTTTGTAAATCTAGAGTTTTTGCAAACATACTGTAATATACTCCAGTTTGCGAATTCATTTTGTTCCTTATTGTTATAAGATATATTTAAAATAAGTTATTACCACTGTGTCCCAAAAGTAAGAAAATTTTTAATTAAAAATTCCCGGGGCTTATAGAATTTCAATTTTTTTTTCCGTTTTAGGTTGCTGGCACTGTCCTCGACATGCGTGTGATATTTCACGTCAAAATATTCATTTGTGTTTGAGTTACGCCTGGCTTTGTGAGACGTTAAAATTGATTCCGGCGATTTTTAAAATATCTGAATTAATTGAGCAAAGAACTTGCATTCAATTTTGTTTGCAGAAACGTATAGAATGTTGCAGAAGGCAATCGGTGAGCATTGCTATATCGGAAAGAAATGCTTAGAAGTGGTATAAACAGTTCAAAGAATGCAGAGAACGCGTTGAAGAAGAAGAGCCCTCTGGTCGACTATCAATCTCAACCGACGAAGCTCACGTCCAAAAATTTAAAGATTTGGTGCTTGCAAACCATCGATTTACAGTTAGAGACCTTGCTGATGATGTTGAAATTTCAAAAGGTTCTGTCAATTCTATTTTGGGCCTCAAACGCGTCAAATATCGATTGGTACCGAAAACACTGAATGAGCCAGCTCACACTACATTGATTCTTCGTGACTTTTCCGCCGAAAATGAAACCCATATATTGTTCACAACCACCGTATTCACACCGTTCAACTTCTGGCTATTCTCTAAACTGAAAAGACCACTCCGCGGGAAATTAAATTATTACCGTTTTGAGTTGGTTGAAGAGATTCAACGTGAGTCGCCGCACGCTTTGAAGGTGATCCCTGCCGATGACTTTGAAGGCGATGAAATAAATTTGGAAGAATAAATAAAGAGTTTTTGAAAAAAATAATTGATCTACCTTTTTGGGCGCAGTAGTATATCCCAATGTTCGCTTTACAAATCAACATACATTCTATAAAAATGTATAACGATATGATATTGCAAAAAAAATCTCAAAATTTTAGATGCGAAGTACTTATTCACTTTATAAAACTATCAGAATCAATTAGAAAATAAACAAAGTAAGATTGTATGAAAACATATTCTCATTTGAAGAAATAAAAAAAAAGGTATATTAACTAGACAGGTTTATTTGATTTTAAATTTTGTAATAAAAAAAGGATTCTTTAAAGCACGACTGATAATTAAACACAATATTTATGTCTTTTAAATGTTTGAATAGTTTGGAAGGAAACTATTTAATTATCGTTAATTTTAACTCACATATTGATTAATATTGATGATAATAAAGCTGGCATTTCTTTTTTTCCGGAATTTTTTATTCTCAATATTTTAACTTGGTGCATAAAAACTTAATTTTATTATTCGTTTTGTTTTTTTACAATTTTACTATATTAATACATATTTACTATTTCACTTTTTTATTTAATACTTTAAATTGTACATTAAGGTTAAAATAATGATTTTAATGTAAACCCTAATGACTTTTAATTTAATTATGAAAAATGACTAGAAATCACAAAATATTTTCTATTTTAGAGACATTTTATGTGCAAAGGAAAGAAGACTGAGAATATCTGGAGTACTACACATAAAAATTATTATATTGCTTGCAAGTTAAAAAAAAATTCAGAAATAGCCTAACCTCTACGTCAGTATCAATGAAAAATATCTTAGAATGTTGAATAATTTTAAAAATATATAAACTTACACTAATTCATTTGCTTTAACTGTTCCTCAGTGAAAGATTCATGACTTATTAGGATGTAGTTATGCAATTTACATAACTTTATTAAATAATTAATCTTAAAAAAAAAATATTCGAAATTGATAAAATGGTAATTATTCGATGTAAATTCTTTAATTACTGAGTTGAGTGGAAAATAATGCGGTATTTAGATGGATAATTTTGAAAGGAAAAAAATATTCACTGTTGTACATTTTTAATCATTAATGTATTCGCCATTTATAGTAACTATAAGTCCAGCAACTTTATGATTCCATCTAGGAAGTATCTTTTGGCTTTTCGGCAAAATATTCATTTAGAGAATTTTTGATCTCTTATTTAATACTACCTTCAAGAAAATGTTGCAGAGACCTAAGCAGACAATAATTTGATGGGTCTATGTCTGAACTACAAGGTGGATGAGGTTAGAAATCCCATCCAAATTCATTCGGCTTCTGTTGGGTCATTCGTGCGATATGATGCTAATTGTTACTGATGCAGAAGAACCCCGTCTATCGAATAATGCACGTTTTAGAGTGAGTAAAGTCCGCTTTAAACTCTCTAATCATCAACAATAGATGCCTGAAATGATTGTATGGTTATTGTCAAACAGTTAAAAATAAACAATTCTTTCCATACCCAACTAAATGTAAAACAAAAATCTTCTTTGGATATAATCCCTAATGGTATAGGTTTTTATACCTTTTATATTTTCGAGTAATATTTTTGCAAAGTATCCTCTTTTCGTCTCCAGTCACTAAAAGCTTTAAAAAAGATTATTTTCATTTCTTGTGACTGATGGTTTTGAACTGAAGCTTATGTGGAACTTAAATACCATCTCGAGAAACATTTCGTATTATTTTTGGTGTCCACCAATAATGTTCTTTATGCATAATATGGCCTACCAGTTCTTTATTGGTTATATGCAGTTCTAATTCTACCAATGCTTTTAAATCATCCTTATTAATATGCATTGGTTGAGTATTTCTCTGTTACTTTTCAAGATTGGAATACTCTCGCTGAAATATTTCTAACCAATATTGAACTTGGTTCACAAAGAACAAATTTTTCGAGTTGCTTCCGTAGAAATTCCATGGAGCTTAATCATGAAGGATGATGTGATGAATATGTAAATTATCATGTTCGATTATTTCTCTGGGATATACAACTTAAAATATAAGTTTATTGGAGTGTAGAATGTAGGACATGCTATTAAGTGGAATTTGTTTTTAAAAATGTGATTTCAAAAAGGAAATTCGAGCATTTATATAGACTTGAATTTAAGTAAATTAAAATTTCGTATTACTTTACATCTAACCTAATATATTTCAGTTAATGATGGTAAATAAATAAATTTCTTCTGATTTTGGGCATGCAAGTTACTATCGATAATATCAATTGGCTTCTGTTAGAATCAGAATCAACGAGACAGAAAATTGCATTTATGCAACCGAGGATTTCTTGGAACACTACAATTTGGAGTGAGTATCTACTGTACTTCTGGGTCCTTATTGTCCTCCCACCTTCTGGTGTTCTATGGCAATATTTTCCGGTATATGAATTTCTTATGTTAATTCATAAAAAAAAATATTTAACGCATGTAGCAGAGGTAAAGTGCAATCATGTTCAACAATGCAGTCTTATGGATGTTTAAAAAAATATTATGATCAAACTTCTTTACGATACTTGTTTATTAACGCTTCAACTACAAATCTGTCAATTTAAATACAATTGCAACAGAGATTCGGATAGTACCATAAACGGTACATTCTTCTGACCATTTTTTGATAGGATATGTTTTAAAAAGTGCTATCAGTAAAGAAAAACCGAGCTTGGTGAAAATATTTATGTAAACTTTTTTTAATGCAGCTGGCAATACAGAGACATTAACCTTTCTGCCATAAGCAAGGGCTGCACGACGTTACTCATTTAGCTCTAGCCAGGGGCCACATGTAGCTTGAAGATATGCTACGGATGCGAGTAACACTACCCCCACAACCCTCTACGATCATACTAAATGATGGCACCGCCGGGACTAAACCCGAAACCTGTGGTACCGAAAGCCGGAGCGTTTAGCCACTCGGCCATCAGGCTCAACTTAATTATGTAACTAAAATTTAATAATTATATCCATATTTTTTATATTGGGTATTTTTTAAAAAATTTACAAAACAGCTTGACACAGCTTGAAAGAATTAGTTACAGTTTACAGCTTGAAAGGAGAATCTTAGTCAGATTTTGTGTTGTCTGAATTTTATCTTAAGTAACGAATAGATCTCCCATAATAAATTATTAAAATCCGCCACAAAATGTGTACTACATGAAAATAAATGACATGATAGAAATAAAATATACTACGCCTGAAAATCATAGTAGGAAGTATTAAATTTTATATACATTACATATAAAAAAATGGAAAAAATTTAATTGAAGAAAAATAATTCTTTACAATAATAAAATGATTCTATAATTTTAAAAACTATTATAATAGCCTGTGTATGAAATGGATCATACAATAACACAAATATATATATATATAATATATATTCACTGCTTCTAAAAATTTGAAAATTGAAATTAAAAATATGATTCTGAGCAATATACTTAATGGAAATTGGAATTCTTAATGGAAATTAATGTTAAAGAAATATGATTCTAGAATAAGATAGATATCTAATTTTTAAAAAGAATTCTAATCTTCAAGACATTAAATAAACCAATCTAAAGAATTTAGCAAGTACTTACCTTTTCTAGAAAACACTTAAGTGAAAAAAAAAGTCTTCAAGAAGTCTTGAAAAAAAAAGTTAAACAGTGTAGAATTGAATTCTTGTCTCAATTCACATTTAAGCATACCTAATCTAATAGAATTAAATTTCGAAATATTAACTCATTCTAAAGAGTCCCTGAAATGTAAGGAATGTATTTTAATTGTTTTGACTCCTACATTCCTCACACAGAAACTGCATGCATTTTAAACAGATTAGAACATTCTGCGTGTCTTCCTCCACAATCTTCCGTCACCAGGTTTTAATTACTTTTCTTAGCGAATTTACTAAGAAAAGCAATTACAACCTGAGTAATTAAAAAGTAATTAATTAATAAAAAAGTGAAGTACAAGTAATTAATTACTTTTCTTAGTACTTCTCATTCCTTTTGTACTTGGTAAAAGATAAATGCCCGGTTTTGAAACTGATCGCCGACTTATCTTCTTAAAATAAGTAAACTTAACTTCGGTGAAGTAAGAAAAAAAAAGGGCATGGTGCTCCATTAACGGATCATGTTTCTATTTCGGAAGTGAGATCATTTTTTTTTTATTAGTCCTCTTTTTCAGATAGTGCACAAATGGGTTTTTACAATTTCTCTGAAAAGATAACAATGTTGATATACAATTCCATGTTCATCTGCACGAATGTAACGAATACAAAGTTAGGTTTATGTGTTTTCTATCCTTTTAGTTTAAAGACTATAAAAATAAAAGATTAATTTTTTTTTTGAAATAAACTAATCTTTTTAGAATAACAAAATTAAAATTAAAATTAATTTTAATTGAATAATGACTTTTTTACAAGTAAATTAATGCCTTAAAATGCTTAATTATTTTCTTAATATGTTTAATTTTTGTTACTAAAAGTGTTTTTCGAAAAATCACCACCGTTTAGGAGATCTTAAATTTAAGATTCAATCGATTTTAGTGTCTCTAATTATCTAATATACTATTTTTTGAGTTATTAAAATATATATGATACATATATTTCGAATGTTCAATAAAACTACACTAAATGATTTTTCTAATAATGTTTATGATCACGTTCATATTATATTAGTCATTTTGAGCTGGTATAAATATTTTTAAGACAAAATGTCCATTGTATTATCTGAAAGAAGAATATTCTTGAATTCTTCTTCTTTCAGACTCTTAAACTTTATTTTATTGCTAGTTATTTTATTTAATTAGAAAATGAGTTATTAAAAGTTTTACTTAATTTTTCGTTTGTACACCAGTTAAAAAAAGTAATAACTATTCAAAAACGAGTTATATCTCCCAGTATAAATTACTTTTATTTTCTTGCAATTTTAGGTAGAATATCAATCAACATACTGTTGAAAGCAGATGATTCTTAAACAGAGAGTTTTAAAAGCGTCATTTTACAAAAGAAAAGAAATTCTTTTCCCAAAATTGCAAAAAATATCAAACAGCATACTGATGACAGCAGACGATTCTAAATGGATTTAAAAGCGTTATTTTACGAAAGAACAGAAAATTATTTTCTTGCAATTTTGGATAGAATATTAAACAGCGTACTGATCACAGCAGATGACTCTTAAACGGAGAGTTTTAAAAGTGCTATGTAACATGTGAAAAAAATAGGGACTCTAAATGCTACGGTTTTTATGTTTCAAAGAACACACAAATAAATCACATGCGTTATACATAGGGAGAGACGGCATTTACTGAAACAGGTAATAAAAGGTGGTGTGTTACGAAGGCCAAGATTTTCAGTTACCCGGAACTTTGATGGGAGATCATTTTCCATTGAAAAAGCAAATGTGTTGCATATTTATTAATGTTACTCCGGATACAGCACTGGAATAGGCAAGGGGGAGTGCCATCGTGCTATGACAATTTATTCAACGAATATTTTTAAATAAAAAATAAAAGCATTATTTTTAATATTTGGAATCATTTTTCAGTAAATAGTTACCGTAAACAGTTACCTGTAAATAGACTTTTCAATTCTGTTGCGCAAAAATATTTTCATAAGAAAAATTAATTCATAGTTCAAGGTTCATTTTTCTTATTGTTTCTTATAGCATATAGTTAGTATATATATAGAGAGTGTGGGGATCGCTTCTTCACTTAAAAAAGATTATGTCTAAATGTCTATAAATCTTAAAATGTCTATTTAAAAATATAAAATAATTTTACTTAAAAAAAATAAAGCAGGCAAAATTTTTTGAAAAATTTTCATATTATAATAAAATATTATAGCAGGAACTCTCCAGCTGTATTATAATAAAAAAGTAAAAATTAAAATATTAAAAAAATATTGCATAGTACAATGCTTTCTATTTTTACCTTTCAAGATCAGATCAATTACTTGTTAGTCTGGATAAAAATGCTATGCACTTTTTATCAGTATGATATTTATTGTCGTAAACAGGATCCTTTTTAAAATCGCACAGTAGGGTTATTTTTAAATGATACATTTCAATGTGAAATTTTGTTTGGATGAACACAAATTTGAAACAAGCATTTTTAGGCATAATTATAAATTTAAGAAAGCTATAAGTAAAAATACGGGGATTGATGGCCGAGTGACTAACTGTCTGGAGCTCGGTGCCTTCTTGTCCAAGTCCCGGCGGTGCCATGGATGTTTATAATAGTTCAGAATCCAATTTAAACAGGAAGTCCCGGTCTAATATGACTGTAAATTGTTAGGCGTAGAGCTGACAACCCTACTACATAAAAAGGAAACATCTCCTGTCTCGAAATCTGCCAGTAGACAGACGGCCTTGACCCATCATGGGGTTTCTGCTCCAATAAAGAAGTAAAAATCATTTCATTCCTCACTTTTGCACTTAGGTACATCAAAACATTTATTAAATGAATGTTAAAAATTAATCAAATTCTTCGTTATTGTATTAGATTACTTATATATAAAGAAATGAAACATACATATGTTTGTTAAATTACGAAATTTTCTTTTATTTTTGTTTAGTGATTTTTGTTTTCTTTGGTTTTGTTAGTTTGTTTGTTTGTGGCTAGCGTAAAGATGAATGATACCACATGCCAGATACTGACGACACTGATACCATGTATGTAGGATACTGAGAGCACCACATATGTAGGATACTGAAGATACCACGTACTTGGAGTGCTTGCGTCCGCGTAATAATCCCAAGTTGATTACTTTCTTATCTTCCCTTCTCCATGAGACTTTGGGCTTCGGGTCACCAGAAGCTTCGCAGCGAAGGCTGAGCTTGGATCTTTCTTCGACCACAGTGTCAGAGCTCATGCTCGTATCGATGAAGGATGGAGGGACTGCAGAGAAAAAGAAGATGTCACTGTCATAAATAGGATTTTAATTTTCATTTGTTGATAAAATAAAATGTATCACTAAATAGTTTATTCTCCCAAAAATATTAGCAATCGAATCTATAAAATATATAGATTTGGTTTTAAAATAAACCTGAGAAAAACAGGTACATGGTTTATAAATGTTATTTTTTTCTAATTCATTTTCAGAAGTCTGCTTTGTATGAATATTTTAAGATACTTCAATAAATTGCTTTCAATAATTTCAATTCTCTTCAATAATTTCATAAATGACTCCTACCACATTTTTTTTTATCATAGTAAAATTAATTTTTCACAATATTATGATTCTGTCAAAATATACAGAGCTATTATAAAAAAAAGCTTTTTCGATATGTGAAGCGCTAGATATCAAAATAATGAAAATGAAAATAACTTAAACTGAATAAATCAACATAAGTAAAAACAAAACAATAAATCAAAATAACTTAAACCAAAATTTTGTTCGGTTTCGTAGAAAATTTTGGTTTAAGTTATTTTGAGGTATACAATCAAGAACAAACAACGGCAGATACAACAACAATGAAAAAAAAAACAGTTAAACTCTAACAATTGTGGTTACAATGATAAAATGCCAGAAATTTAAAACGGAAAAGCCTACTTTTTATAGGATTGTGATTCCTATCATATAAAAATCATAAATAACAATGTAAAGGTACCTGTAGCACGAAAATCGACGGCAATAGATAGACTAAGAAGAAAATATGCGACAGATGGTTGATAACACTGTAACACGTACCATGACAAGATAAATCTGTTGAGCATGGCGACTGAGGGCATCTTTCAAATCAGACCGCTTAGATGCATGCGCATTGGAATTTAGGTATCCCCACAGGCAGAAATCCATGGGAGTGAAATCGGGGGGAGCTTGCCAGCCACGTAAATGCGAAGTGGCGGGAGATAACTTCGTTACCAAGCTAATGTGTTAAGTAACGTTTTACAGAATAACCCACATGAAGGGGAGCGGCATCTTGCATCCACATGACGTCAGATAAAGCATTTTACTATTACAAATCAAGAATTACATAATTAGTCAACCGAGCTAGATAGCGAGAATTCTTTACCGTATGCGTTTGTAGAACTTCAGCAGTAATCTCTTCCAAAATTATGGCCGAGGAGGAAGGCGTTTTCCATACCCCACCCTACAATCACTTTTTCTTCATGTAACGGCAGTACAACCATATTATAGGGATTATTATCTTCCCACTGCACGCAGTTCCTCGAATAAAAGTTACCAGTCAACGAGTAATTGGCCCCGTCTGTCCGCAGAATACGTACAGGCCATCATCGTCGTACTGGATGAGGAATTCATTCGCGGAATCTAGTTGGTTATCACCCCCTTGCAACATCTGGAGAATCTGGAACAGATACGGAAATGATATGATATATAAATTTGTTCTTTTCTTCTGGAAGGAAGGAAGTTTCAATAGGCTGGGATTAGACCCGGCTCTGTTGAATGCCACAATTGCTTTCTCTCAGTCTGTCTAGCGAAGACAATCTTCGTGCTATAGATACCATTTTAACGCTTTTTATGATTTTTCGCTAAGGGGACCAAATTTCAATAAACAAAAGTAGCCTTTATCATTTGAAAATTTCAATCGTGTTACTGTAACCGCAATAACTATTGTTTTCATTTAATTCTTGAGCGCAAACCTCAAAATATTTTAAACTAAAATTTTTGTTCAGTTTCTGACAACGGTATAATAGCCAGCTACTCATATATAGAGAAAATGTTTTTATAATCACGCTGTATATGTGAGACGTGACAAAAAAAATCAAAACTCTGGATTACAGAATTATTTGGTTTCTCATTAATTATTTTAAATCAAATTAATGAAGGAAAAATAGCTATCTGAAGGAAAAATTGTTTTAATGTAGTATTTTGCCTTTCCTAGCATAAAACCTTGTTATTATAACTTTATGTTATTATGTATAATAAAATGCATTGTTACTTCGTTTATGTTGTTGCATAACTTATGAACAAATTCATCATCCTTATTTTTATCCCACTTAGATGGAGCAATAATGATTCATTTTATGCTGTTTGATTTTCATTCGCTTCGTGAACACCGTACCTAAATAACATCTGACTATAATGACTCAATATTTTTAAAACATAACAGCGACAGATATAGTATATATAAAGGAATCAGAAATATATATAAAGTATTTAGTGCTTTTAAATCACTAAACAGCAAAGCATTTAAACATTTAAATCAATAATAAATTTATTTAATTGAGTAAAATATGTATAGTATTTTTTTTTTAATTAACTAATTGTTAAAAAAAAAAAAACTATGAAATAACTAAAAAAATGTTTTCATAATTTTAATGAAATAGGAATATTAACCATCCAAAAAACTAAACTATTTCCAAAAAGCAAATCAGTGTCCGGGAAACTTATTTATCATAAAACAATTGATATTTTTGTATTTCTGTCTTTATAAACAGAAATTTTAACTATCGTCACAAACAATTTATTTGCATGCATTTATTTGGAAAACTTTGGTACAAAGCTTTACATTATTTTTCAACTGAATAAGTACAAGAAAATATATTTTAAACACATTTCAAGCATATTTTTATGTTTAAAATATTTTGTCGTAAGTTTATTCAAAAAATAAACTCCCGTTTAAAATTCATCCTAGGAGTATGTACTAGGAATGTTCGATATCAAATTTCTGTTTGAAATGTTTACAATATTTTATTGTAAGTTTATTCAAAAAAAATACTCCCATTTAAAATTCATCCTAGGAATAAGTACTAAGAATGTTCGATATCAAGTTTCTGTTTGAAAATATATCGTATTAAAAGAAATTTAGGAAACGATTTTAACATTAAGGATGCATACCGTTCAAGTACTTTCCGTTTGGCAAGTAAATGGATTTGTGGGAAATTACAATGAAATAAAGAATTTTTAGATTAACATAAATGATAATCGGTCGTTGATTTTTTTAAAAAAAATATTCTTTTACGGAGGCATTTTATTTTTATTCAAACGCATCGCGCCGAGTGAAAAAACGCATGCATTTTCATCGCATCATTATAATATTTCGTTTCCAGTAACTGTTCGACGATTTATCTATGAAAGATGAAGCGATAGTAACCATTCTTGGAATAACAAGAACATCGCAATCGTTATAATAAATTGACCATCCTTATTGCTGCTTTCAATTGAGAAGAGAGGAAATATGGAAACGTGTTTCTTAGATTAAGTGCAGTTATTGCTTTCATTGAAAGCAATGCTCTAAGCCACTTTTGATTGTATGAATTTTGATATTACATAAAAAGTGACAACTGTAGGATTTAATCTCATGACCTTTTTGTGTGAATGCAAGCTCATTTTACTGAATGATCCCACTCATTCAATTTTCTTCTAAAATGATAAATGTTAAAATTAGATTGAAAAACAAATTATTCTAACCTAACAAAAATTCGTTACTTTTAGCGAAAAACTACTGTTGTAAGATTTTTCGCATTTAAATTTCAGTTTTAAACCTTTAAAGCAAGAATATTAAACTTGAACACCTCCACATTAAGTACGTTTTGTTTTTATGATTTAACAATGTTCAAAGATTGCGTTGGTATTCTTTTAATATATATTCTTTTCGTTATTTATCTTTTAACTGCTTAATGAATAAATTTGTGTGCATTTTTCAAATACATTTTATCTTCTGAATTTTTACTAAAATGGTAAATAGGCATTTTTTTTCAATTATGATCAATAAGTTTAAATACAAATTAAGCTATTAAAATTAATCATAACTATAATTCTAAAGTTCTAACACATCACGCAATAAAACTCCGGTCTAGCTAAGAAAAACAATTTTTTTTTTTTTTTTTTTTTAGTAATTCGGCTTTATTCGTCAACAAACTCTCCTTTAAGAGTAATACATTAGAGAATTTTTGCATAGCGGAAGCCACCTGCTTTCATTTTTCCGCTATTAGGCACTTGATGTAACTGCGCATGCGCTCATCAGGACACGATAATTTATCGGGAAGCATAAAATGAATTTTTGCATAGCGTCCACTATCACTTCCGATAGATTAAAATAGCGGCAATACGAAGTTTCAAAGGCGAGGAGCTGAGTGATGATATAGAAGTGGAAATACCCAGTTCTCGATAAGAAAGATTAAACAAATGTAGATTTGAATCGTTTTTGTCAGAGAACATTTTTTTTGATTATATGTTTTTAATACAAGAAATTGCAACATGTATGGCATATGTGCTTATGCTTCACTTGATAATTGCTGTTCATTGTTATGTGACAATCAGGCAGCTCCATATTTTTCAATAAATGTTCAAATATACATAGAATATTAACAATTGTACTATTTTTAAATCTTTCTTCATGTCCAATTGTAATAAATGTTTAATTTAAATTGTTCCACATTTGTTTCCTTAAACTTATATAGATTGTATGCATATCATTTCTACTATTTTTTCGATTCTTACAAATTTTTTTTTCCTTCTAAGAATTTTCAATAGTATCATTTAAGAACAAATATATTATTTATTCTTTTAAGAATAAGATAGAAATGTTAAAAGAAATGAAGTATAAAGACATGCAAAGAATAAAAAAAAATTAAAAAAGAACATTTTTATTTGCAGCTGCTTTGTTCTGACTAGCATTGTTGTTTTGCTTCAATTTAAACATCTGTTTTTCTCTCCATCTAAAATATCTAGTCCATTTCCAATACAGATAGTGTGGAAATAAAAACTTGATTAAAGTTAATCATAGTTAGTTTATTCCCTGAAAATATATAGTTTTACCTTTAGACGTAAGTAATAATTTAAATAATGTAATTTTAAATAACGTAATTAAATGCATATACATGTTTACTTAATTACTAAAATTCTAATAATTGCTAATTTTTAATTTTGAAAAAATTCTCTGCCAAGTTTATGCTAATGAAAAATATATTATGAAGATATTTTCAAATTAACAATCTTCTCTTTGGATTACAACTTTTTGTTCCATTTCTTATAATTTTTTTCTTTTTATGGGGATTTTTTATAATGATATAAAAGTTAATAATTTTTAACTTTTTAAAAAATCTTTCTGCTATCTGCAAATTAAAAGTTAAGTAGTAATATATAAATGAATCATTACAATTTTCTTTTTTTCCTTGCATGCTTCATGTGAAATTATTAATTTAAATAATAATTTCACATAATATTTTCAGAATATTTTCAGAATATTTTCAAATTAACAATCTTCTCTTTTGATTACAACTTTTCGTTCCATTTCTTATAATTTTTCTTTTTTATGAGGATTTTTTTATAATGGTATAAAAAGTTAACAATTTTAACTTTTTTAAAAAATATTTCTGCTATCTGCAAATTAAAAGTTAAGTAGTAATATATAAAGGAATCATTACAATTTTCTTTTTTTTCTTGCATGCTTCATGTGAAATTATTAATTTATTTTACACACCTTTATAATAAATTACAAGTTTAAATAAATTTACTATATTGTTCCCTAATAAATTTGTTTGTTTTGTTAGAACATTGTTCTTTATTTAAAGAAATGGCATATTGTAGGAATTAATTTTAATATTTTCATCATTATTATGTTAAGGTTTTCAAAATTTTACTAATCTGTTTTATAAATTATGTCATGAATCTTTAGATTTAAGTCAGGTATTTTAAATCTCTTTCATAGTGGTTATACATTACAAGAAATGTTCATTTAAAAAATATTGCTCCATATAATCTTAAATGTGTAAATACATGAAACTTGCACAAAATTATATGTAAATAATAAGTAATTTAAACAAAATTTTAAAAAGTTGCACATAAATAAATCTATAAAATACATACATCTTACATAATCATACATTTAATGAGTAATGAAATTGTTGACTAAAAACATGTCAATACAAAACAAATAACAATCTAGTTGTTAGTAAACAAGTACTTTTTTTGGCAAATGATTTTTTAGGGTACATTAGCTTATTATTTGACTCAATCTATCATCTATGTCATGAAAATGAATAAGTAAACAGTGATTATATCATTTAATGTTCCATTCTGAAATTGATATATGTTTTTATTCTCGAAGTCCTGTTAAGGGAATATAATTTATAAAACAATAAAATTGTGAAAAAATATTTTCTAGTTGCCATTATCTTTATTATTAAAAGTGGGGGAGTGGGTGAATTCTCATACTCCTGTAAATAGAAAAAATTATTTTATACATTTTAAAATTTAATATGCAGGAATAATTCAAATGATCTTGTATTTGGAATATTATTCAGGGGGGGGGAATATTCTTTTCTGGAAATTAATCTTAATGTTTATAAATCAATATACAATAAAAAATTAAAAACTATTCGTAATAATAATTCGAATAAAACTGATGAAACGATAAGAAGTTAAACGTATTAGAAAACGGGGTTAACAGAAATTAAACACTATAAACCTTATTTAAATAAATTAAATTATTTTTCAGATTAGTCTAGGATCTTGTACTAGAATAAATGTGTTTAGATGTAATTAAAAAGACATTTTTATTTATCAGCAGAATCATCAACGAGGAAGAACAACAAAGACACATATACAATATTCCACGAATCACGACAGTAAGTTTCCAGTTTATTTTTAATATTAAAAATAATCTATCATGTTATAGTAGGTTAATATCTTAACATTATAGTATATTTTTCATTATATTTAATGCTCTAATTATTTATTTTTCAAAATTTTTAGAATTAATTAGCATTAAATGATAATTTATTAAATTACATTATATCGATTTTTTCATATAACAAGTAATAAGTTTTGTCGAAGTAATGATGTTTTTCTTCTACTATAAAAGTATATTTATATAAATTTCAATTATTTTTTAAGTTTATCTGGTGCCATCTATTGGTAGATATACGCGCAACTTAAATCTAAAAAAGATAAAATTGATTAATTAAATTTAATTACTGAATTAATATTTGGAAAAACTGCATTAACATCAAGTATCATCCACTACAAGTTCAAAAAAATGTATCCGAACTTGAATAGAAAATGAATAAAAAGTAGTTTATTAATGATTGAAAATTTGAACAAGATACATATAGGGTAAGTGTGAGCTAATAGAAGGAATTGAAAAAATAAACGGGAAATCTTTCTGCCGTCATTCGTAGAAGATTGTACATGTGTCTTCGTTGCTCTTCATCGTTGATGAGTAAGCTGATTATTAAAAAAAAAAAAAAAAAAACATTTTTATTTAAGATTAATTGTTCGCACATTTGACATTTTTTCTTTGTACAAGATCTTAGACTAATCTAAAATATATTCTATAGCGTTAAATTTCTGCTTCCCGTGTTTCACAGTTAGTCAATTCTTCATCTATTCATCAGTTTGCGGTCATGTTTGTTTATCAGAAATGCTTTCAAATCGCATGCGCACTAGTGCAATATTACAGATATGCATGCGCAATAGTACAATGTTTCCTATGAGCATGGGCGCTAGAGGGAAATAAATATCGGATAAAAAAACGTTATGCAGAAACTCTCTATTTATTCCGACGCACCTCTAAATTTTCGATGCTTTTTTGTAGAACGATTTATCTTTGCTCTCAAAATAGGCCACAGTTTCGGCAGTTCACTTCTCCATTTGCGCCAAATTTCTTTTCCTGGAGCATCTTTTTGATGTCTGCAAAACGCCAGTTGTCGCTGGGGGCCAGATCAGGAGCGTACGGTGGGTGGGGAAGCAATTAGAAGCGTAATACATTCAATTTAATCTTTCTTTTGATCGACTTGTGAAAAGCGGCATTGTCTTGGTGGAAAACTAATTTCTTCTTTTGCAAGTGAGACCTTTTTCTTGATTTCTACACTCGTTCAATCAATCAATCTCTAATAATGACATACAATATTCGCTATTGATAGTTTTATCTTTCTGAGGATAGTCGATGAACAAAATACCATGCATGTTCCAAAATACGGATGTCATACCTTTGCCTGCTGATTTTTGAGTTTTTGGTCGATTTAGATGACTTTCACCGGCTGCTGTCCACTCAGATGATAATCATTTTGATTCAGATGGTAATAGTGAATCAATTTTATCCATTGTCACATACCGACGCAATAAATCATTTTTATCTCGCTTGAACAACTCAACTACAAAACATACGTTATGTTGAAAGAAGCCATAGGATACTTGATCGATTACAGTAATTTGTAATTTCAAAATGTCATACTGAGTTGAATTAAATGAGGCATTTCATCTTATTACTTGAATTTAATTGAATTGTTTATTAACATTGAATTTGTACTGCTGCAACAAAGCATTAGTTGCAAAGTTGCATTAGCCCAAAATTAAATTAATTAACAATGTCTGTTGTTATAAAAACATAAATGTTTTGCATGTTTGTTCATGTATGCAAATTCTCAATTTATGTAATAGTAAATCATTAAAAGGCAAAGTTAATCAATTTTGCAGAAATATTCACCTTGCTATAGCAAAACTGCGGAATATACGAAAGAGTACATGAAAATAATGTACATTTTTATTACGAGGCCAAAAATGACAATAGAATAATCACATAAAATATAAAAATAATAGAATATAAATATAATAACAAATATAAAAATAATAGAATATAAATATAATAACAAATATAAAAATAATAGAATATAAATATAATAACAAATATAAAAATAATAGAATATAAATATAATAACAAATATAAAAATCATAAATATCAAAATAATAGAATATGAAAATAATAAATTTAAAAATAATAGAAATATTAGATAAAAATATAAAAAATAGTTTAAGAACTGTGAACCAATATTTGAATTTTAAAACTCTTACAATCTTTTATGAGAATGAAAATGCACTCATAACTGAGAAAATTCATTTCATTGAATATTTTCTAGTTTATAAAATATACCATAAATAGATATGCCAGAGTATCAGGTCATTACACTTTTTACTTCGGTAAATTTGTTGAGATGAGTCATTGCAGATTCTAAAATTAGAATTCGGAAAAATGGAAGATAACAATGTTCAACTTATCATGAAATTTGTTAGCGATGTGATATCTTTAAGCAATTAGTATATTTAAATTAAAATAATAATAATAATAGTAATAATATGTATGTTTTGGCTCGTTTACATTGTAACTATTACGACGGAGAATAAAATGAATTAATTTTACATGTATTAAAGGTAGCAATACTAAATAATTTTTCTTTTATATATTAACCAAGTCTTATGCATTAAATAGCGCTTTTAATTTTTATTTAAATTATTGAAAAAAAGAAATACGTTATAAAAAGAAATTTATTTCTATTATTATTATATTTTTCTTTCTATTTCCGTTAAATTTGTATTCGTTAAATCCCGGACACAAGGAAGGAATTTATACATATATTATTATTTTTATTCAAAACATGTTATTAAATCATTCGGGAAAGGTTTCAAAATATTTTTAACTGGAAAAAATCCGAAATAAATTATAAAATGGCTTCTACATACGAAGCACAATTTTTGCTATAAAGTAATAAAATTCTTGCATATAAATAAGTGTCATTATGATAATATGAAATTGGAAATTTAAAGTCTTTCCTACAGGCTATTTAGATTAGTTATAATGAAAAAAATTTCTATTTTATTTTATACTCTCCTTTTATTATTAAATATTCTTACTTTATATATCATATATATTATTACTGCATATATCTTTTTTTATCTTCTCATTACTGCTATATACATGTAAAGTCCAAATTCAAATATCCAAGGAGAATGTTAAATTTCATTGTACATCAAAGTATTCTCGAAAATACTTTTATTCAAAATAGGCTATACAGTCAGTATTTTATTACAGATTCTTAATATAGTAATAAACAAATTTCTTCGGAAGTGGACCAAAAAAAGCATGACATTATAATTTATTTTAAAACTTCGTATATACATACAAACATAACGCGGCATACTAATTTTGAAAAGTGATATTAAATGATTATCTTGAACCTGGTGTAGGTTTTACTTCACAAGGGAGGTTAGTATCAACAACATACTTGTCTTTGCTTGTGGTGCAGCATAATGACACTGGGCGGAGTTTAAAATACGCAGTGTAAATGTCAATAGACGGAGATAACATACCACTTCCACATGAACTCGTTTACTGTGATAATTCACGTGATATCTCTTTGTGTTTTGGCACGAGTCCTATACAATATATAGTAATTTAGCGACATTTAATATATAATATTATCTATTACATAACAATATCGTAAATATATTGTATATATATTAATTTGCAACGGCTCAGAGCAGGCCCACAGGATTTTGCCCATCCCTATCTTAGTGGTTATTTTAAGGGGTTATAGGATATTTGGATATAGTTAAAGAACTCTAAAATATCACTTCTATTTCAAAATAGGAAAGTATCTATACATTGCATTCTATATTTTAAAATAATATGTTTGAAATAATCAGTTTTTATAAATTTTCGCTATTGATAGTTACAAAGAAAAGATAATACTAAAACTATATTATCCAAAAATATTATTTTCAAAAAAGGAAATTTAAATGCATGTTAAAGTATTTATTTCTAGAAAATGAAATTATCGTAATGTGCAGTTGTTTGGCACGAAACAGGTAACAAAAATTCTGTTGAGATCGAGATCCGTAGAAGAACAACTCATTTAAGATGTATTAATAGTAAGTATGTAAATGATTCCGTATAATCCCTACATCAGTTCAATAGTTCTGAAAGAATTTATCATCCGTAACTGGCTAGCGGCTATATAAACGTAACTACAAACAATGGTTCTAAAAGGAATAACCGTATATGGTTATAAGAAAAAAAGTGGTGCAATATACTGAAGGATAGATAACAATTAAAAAATTTCTCGTCTTTTGGAAATGTTAAATTAACAATGTTATTGAACTCCTAGACTTTAAAAATGTTTGCCTTTGTGTGATAATTAGTAAAGTGCAGAAAAATTCACAGATTATTTTTGTCTGCTTTTGTGTAATATATCACCCTTTTGTTAAAAGATTATGGTTTAAATTTGTGAATAATAAATAAATTGATATTATATTCATGCACTGTATATTTTTCCTCATCTGAAGTTTTTCCAGGATGGTGGCCTGCGGCTGTCACCAAGCTATATCATCCGTATCACCAATGCTCCAGAAAGAAATTGCCACCACAAAGAACAATTTTCTTTTTCTACTGTATATGTACTGTATATATCTCCTCATCTGATGTTTTACCCTGATAGAGGCTTACGGCTATCCTGTATCCTAGGAGCTTCGTTAAATCCAAATTTGTTGTTGATATTATATTCAAACACTTATGTATTTAATTTTTTTCAACTACAGCAAATTTTTAAGTTTTGGATTTTTGTTGAATGGGCACTTTTAATCAACCGAATATACAGGGTGATTATAATTAAAGTCACACTTTCAAAATGTTGTTAAAAAAAAAAAAAAATCATCACAAGCATTTCAAATTTGAACTGAAGATACTTGAAGAAGGGAGAAACGGTACGGCATCAAAGGATGTTCCAAAGTGTATTAATAGATGGCGCTGTAAGTGACATAAAGGAAGTGAATTCGGCTACCAGTGATATTTTGAATAGAAATGACAATATATTTTAAATGAGTTGCACATGAAACCAACTTAGTGTTCAATGTGTTCGATTGTTTCGGTTTTTTTTTTTTTTTTTTTTTGACGTAAAAAATGACATTCAAATCATTCAACAGTTGTGACACTGTTAGTGGAAAGCCCATACACAAGGGCAAGGTCATACCAAAATGGATAGGAAAAATCGGTGGAACTGTTTTTTGAACTTTTTTTGAGGCTATATCGTTTCCCTTTTCTTCAAGTATCTTCAATTCAAATTTGAACTGCTCGTGACCAGTGGTTCGTTTTTTTAGGGCATTTTGAAATTGGGACTTTAATTATAATCCCCCTGTATATTTGTATGTATAGTAAACATCATCGTTGGTTGGTTGTTTAGTTGGAGTTATTTATGGCACAAGAACCATATTTGACCATGCTAAGTCAAACAATGTTACTGTCTGTAAACATCAAATACACAATTTTCAATTCTTTTCAATTTCAGTTCTTTTTCCAGCAATTCTAGACAAAATTTCTTACTTACGAGAACGTGTTCTCACATTAACCTTATCTCTCCAAGTAAGATTATTTTTTTATTGTTATGTAGTAATGTAATTTAATTAGTACATACATTAATCAAATAACTCAAATTAATGAAACTTATAAACTTCTTTTTTGATTTTTCAATTTTCAATTTACTTTTATTGAAATAGCAATTTAACATCAAAGTAAATAATATTAAACGTATAAAATTATGATGAAAGTAATTTAACTATATAAAGTAATTTTTAATTACGTAAAGTTGTCATCGAAGTTCAAAATTTGATATGGGCGTTTTCATTAGTAGTATTCAATAATTTCAATGAAATCTTTGAGGTTGTATTTTGGGGCT
Source organism: Caerostris darwini (assembly GCA_021605075.1). NCBI lineage: Eukaryota > Metazoa > Arthropoda > Arachnida > Araneae > Araneidae > Caerostris > Caerostris darwini. The sequence goes on along the minus strand of BPLQ01003925.1, from coordinate 29,857 downwards.
GAATTTTTCTGAATCATTTTCAGTTCTCGATCAAAGTTTATAACTTTATCATGTTTGATAAAATTATGAACTCATCAATGGACGTCAGTGGCCTTTTTCATCAAAAGAAATTGAACAAATTAATTCAATAATATTCAATATTTTCAATGAAATCCTCGAACTTGTATCTTAGGACTGAATTTTTCTAAATAATTTTCACATGAAAATAGATGTATTCTGATGTCAGAAGTAGCTTCAAGTTCATCTTAAAATGCACGTCAGATGAAAAAGCTCTTTTGATAAGTTCTAAATTCGTGAAAGGTAAAAATTTTACTTGATTTCCAATTTTATTCTTAATACACCTTTACTGGCAACTGACGTACCGACTACAGAGTACCAATGGGGACAACAGACCCATTAACCTCATAATCTTAATTCATATATACATTTACAATTATAACTGGCTGCTTAAAATTAGTAGGTGATAAAAAATAAAGTTTCTAAAAAATTAAAAATGGTACACTAAAAAATTAAAAAAATACTAAAAATAAGTAAAAGTACGATAAAAAAATAAAAAAGTTAAAATTAAAATTAAAAGAATTTAAGTTAAAATTCGGTACAATTAGGAAACAGTTGTCGATGCCATAAAACTATTGAATGATTTAAAAATTGAGATTGCTGCCCGTGTGAGCCACAACGATGAATCTGAAAATTTTCTGGTACTACAATGGCTAGGCGAATAAAAGAAATGGCACAATTCTGTGTACGAGAACCTTCGTGTCGATTAAAATCTTCTTCGCATCGTTTTACGTTGCAATTAGATAAATCTATAGGGGTTGCTCTCTTAGCTATTTTGGTTGTATTGATTTGCTACGTTTTTAATTATTTATTCCAAGAAGATATGAGTTTTTATGAACCATTTGTAGAAAGAATTACTGAAATAAGAAATTTTTATACTTATTAATTCGTTCATGCAAAAACATGAACTAAACTTCTCACATTTTTCTGAACGTCATAATTCAATTAGAGTAACAAAAATAATGCAAAAACATTAAAACACATTTTGGAACAAAAATGTGGGATACCTTTAATAACCTAATGCAGCTGGCAGTGTTAATCGTTATGCCATACACTGAAGTGACAAAAGTCATGGATACCTCTAATAACATGTCCCGGCGAAGTGCAGCAACTCGACGTGGCATGGACTCAACAAGTCGTTGGACTTCTGCAGGAATATTGAGCCCGCTTTCGATAGACGTCATTTGTGAAAAAGCGTTGAAGGTGCAGGATTTTTGGGCACGAACAGACCTCTCGATGATGTCCCATAAATGCTCGATGGGATTCATGTCGGGCGATCTAGGTGGCCAGATCATTCATTGGAATTGTCCAGAATGTTCTTCAAACCAATCGCGAACAGTTGTGGCCCGGTGACATGGCGCATTGTCATCCATAAAAAATCCCATCGTTGTTTGGGTATATGAAGTCCATGAATGGCTGCAAGTGATCTCCAAGTAGCTGAACATAAGCATTTCCAGTCAATGTTCGGTCCCGCTCACCAGAGGACCAAGATCATGCCATGAAAAACAGCCCACACCATTACGGAGCCACCACCAGCTTGAAGTGCCTTGCCAGTTTGGGTCCATGGCTCCGTGGGTCTGCGCCACACTCGAACCCTACCATCTGAAATCGTGACTCATCGGACCAGCCACGGTTTTCCATTCATCTAGGGAGGGACCAACCGATATGCTCACGTTCGCTGCAAGCGATGTCGTTCTGTCAGTAAAGGCACTCGATTCTTCTGCTGGAATAGCCCAAAGAAGCCAAATTTCTCCACACAGTTCAACAGACAAGTCCCTTGTACGTCCCACATTGATTTCTGCGGTTATTTGACGCAGTGTTGCTTGTCTGTTTTAAAGTTTATTACTCTTTTGCAGACGTCGTCGGTCTCGGTCGTTAAGTGCAGGCGGTCGACCACTGGCTGTCCATGGTGGGATGTTATGCCTGAAATTTCATACTCTCGGCACACTCTTGACACAGTGGATATGGGAATGTCGAATTCCCTAACGATTTCCGAAATGGCATGACCCATGCGTCTAGCTCAACTAACATTCCGTGTCTTCAAAGTCTGTTAATTCCCGTCGTGCGGTCATCATCACGTCAAAACCTCTTCACATGAATAACTTGAACAGAAAATGAAAAAAGCTCTGCACATTTATACCTGTTCTACGCGATGCTACTGCCATCTGAAAAATTTGCATATTGCTATCCCATGACTTTTGTCACTTCAGTATAAATAAGTTACGCATAAGTTCACTGTTACGCATTTAGCACTACCCAGGGGGCACGTGCAACTAAAAGATATATTACGGACGCGTGTAACGTAACGTAAACTCCCACAACGCTCTACGATCATGTAAGACCGGGACCTACGGTTTAAAGTGGATTCCGAACCAGTACAAACATTCATGGCACCTCCGGGACTCGAACCCGAGACATGTGGTACCGTGCGCCTGAGCGCTGTCCAGTAGGCCATGAGTTCCCGACTCGGTCTCAGGTTTAGTTTATTATGCTGTCTAGCACACATAAAACCTTGTTGATAAATACAGAAGGGCGATGGATACCGTGTGGTACAATCTTAAAACGATTTTTCGAATTAAAAGATGAATTTAGAAATGTTTTAAATGACCATGAACATAAATATGCCCAAAATTTAAATGAGAAAATAGGGTTACAGCTATTTGCATAAAAGGCATATATATATTTATAATTTTAAATGAATTTAATAAATCTCTTTAAGGCCTTAAAGTTAACAGTATTAAACTGAACGATAAAATCAGTGCTTTAATTTTCAAGTTAGATTTGTGAAATCTTATGTCAAAAATAATGATGCGCAATGTTTTAAGAAGATAAATGTTTTTCTATGAAAATGGAACACATCTGAATAAATATGTTACAGAAATTATCCAGGGGCATATTTTACAATTAAAAACTACTATCAGGATTTACTGTCCTAAAAAAAGAAGAACCCCATAACCGAACTAAAAATCCATTTCAAAATTTCAATAAAAATCAGAATTTGTTACTGACAGAATTGGAACAACTGGTTGAACTATCAACAGTTTCTAGATTAAAATGCAGATACAAACGAGATCTTGAATTTTGGTTAAAAATTTAGACAGAATATCTTCATAATTTCTGCAAAAGCTGTATAAACCTTAAGGCCCTTCGTTTACATTATGTTTGTGTGAAAAGTCATTTTCAACATATGCTGGGACAAAAACAAAATAAGGAAATAAATTGGATGACATGAAATACGTTTACAAATAGCGACAATAGAACCCGACTTTAAAATTTTGTTCAAAACACAACAAGTTTGTCGCAACCAATAAAATTGAATATTTTATTTGTACGTATTAACTTTAGTTTGCAAAATGTTTTTTTAATTTTATTATAATATAATAAAAGAATATTAAAACGTTTTTCTTTATATGTATTATCTAGATTGTGAATATTCTATTGTTTATGATAACTAGCACGGCGAAATAATTTTATACTCATTAGGATTCCTTTAATAGACAAAGTGTGAAGTCCAATGCTTTAAACTAATTCAATTTAATGTTTGAATTTCATTTTCGATTAGTGTATTTGATAAATCAAATATAAAAAATTGAATCTTTGCTATTTTATTATCAAACAGCAATGTATTGGGATTATTTCGAATTTCGAAATTGTATTAATAACTCAATATAATTTAATTAGCTGATCCTTGATTTTAACAATAAATTTAAACATTATGTTCCAGTATAATGTACTACTATGTATGTAACAATGGCGGAAAACAAAGACATTTATACATATGTGTGAAAAGAAGCAATAGGTAAACGGAAGTATGGGATCAGTCGTTCTTTTGAAGAAGAGCCTCCTTTGGTTAGAATTATCTCTAGGTTCAGGAATCAAAAAAAGTTATTAAAATCGATACGTACGACGATTTTTAGAAAACGCGAAGGGAGGTGGATTGCAAGATAAATTCACATTAATCTCAAAACGCGTGTACAGTCAATTAAATCTTGAAATTGAAAGAAGACCCTGGAAATCAGCAAATCCTGAAACTATTAGAATATTTTTAGGAAACATAATTTTCATTCTAGTGTGCCTAAGTGAAAGTCCTAGATCAACGAAGAAAATCAACCTGGTAGATGGATATTTGCTGAAAACTATTTAATAGAGCCAATATAATGTCGGGAATGTGTAGATTTTTTAATGGAATCAAACATAATGTTTTTGGATCAGAGGCAAGTAAAAAAAAAAAACTTGCAAATCAGAAGTTTACGACTTATTATAGTTATTATAAAGCTGAAGATGGCAACTAAATGATTAGGGATTATTAGATTTAGACCCACTATAGACATTTTTAGGAGGGAGAAATTAAAACAAAATAAGTTATTGTTTTTGTGTTTCCTATTATTCTTACATGTAAACATAGATAATATAATAATAATGATATTAAAAGCCCACTGTAAATAAATATATAACACTAAAAATGAAATATAAAAAAATATATAAATGTAAGCGAAATAAAAAAAAATTAAAACATTAAAAATATTTATTTTACTCGTGTGATATTGGTTTCTCCACTCTTTCACTTAGCTTTTGCAAATCGATTTCAATTTGGGTATTTGCACATCGTAATAGGTGTTGCCGCCCATTATGTTTGAGCGTGTTTTCTGTTGAGTGAATTTCATATTAGAAAGAAACGATTCACAGGTGTAAGTTAAACTAAAAGCTCTAACTACTTGAACGGAGAGTCTGGTTTTCTCTGCTATCAACAATCAGCTGTGCGTATCTAGGGAGGGTCACTGAGGTCACTTAAAGAGAAACATAGTACCTGTTATATTAGATGTTTCAAGATGCGCGCGCTTCATGAGTTCGCAGAATATAATTTTTAAATCAAAGTTAATTATTTCTCATAATTTCGACAGCTAATTTTTGAATATATGGATGCACACATAATTTTTTTTAATACATTGGTTTTCACTATTTTGGCCATTCTAAAATAAATATGTTTTGTAAAAGTGTGATAAATCTCACGGACCGGAAAAATATTTAAGGCAGGTGGCCCGTCGGTTGGCCATCCCCGGTTTAATAACTGAGTTAATTAATTTTTTCAATCTGGAATACATTGATTCTGATTCCTACTCACAATAATTGCTTTCTTAAACAAAGAGACTAGGCATTTTGATGAAGTGTTTGAGCGCCTTTCAACAATAGTATTTACCAAAGTGAAATTCCTGGACTTTTTAGTATAAGATTAGCAAATATGAGGTAAATATGGTAAAATCGTTGTCTAGACGAATTCCAATAAAATTGAATACGTTCCAATTACAGTTAAAAATGGCAAATCTCAAAATATGGAAACTAAAAATGCACTAGAACTACATTTTGAATCTATGAATTTAATAGTTATTCATTAAGTGTTTTTTGAATAGACATTATCATCTAACAGGTAAAAGTAAATCTAAAGAGAACGTAAAAAAAGGTGAACAGCCCATTTTTGGAAAATTCAACATTTATTATAAATAGTTGTTTCATTTATTTTTGTCTACTGTGCTTGCGCTCGATTTGACCTAGACTTTACATAAACAATAGCTCCTAGTTGGAACCAATCATTTTGCTTAGCATAAAATGACCATGTTCACATCACAGTCCGGAGCACATTACAGATGCGCATGCTGAGTGTGCTATAATAAGCAGTTGGAACAGTAAATTGAATGTAAATGTAATTGAAAAGCTGTCAGAATATTGAAAAAAAAAATGTTTTTTAGCTTTGTCACGCATTTACACACCATTCAATTTTAAACTTTATGCAGTAAATAATACTAAATTTAAAATAAATTTTTTTTTTTTGAAATTTTAACAAGAAAAAAAAGGATGCCATATTTACTGCCTACAGTCCGCGAAATGAACGAAAACGTATGTCCATATAATAAAAAATTCGGTTGCTATAATTTCTAAAATGTTACAGACATCATACCCCATTTCGATTTTGCGAAAAAGAGTGGACTGAAACCGGATCGCTCAGCACTTTTAAAAGTCTCTATCGGAGAACAAAACCGTCCCTCGCTACCATTCTAGACATACTATGGAGAACATGATAATAAGAATAATAAATTTCATTCATAATTACCCTGTACATCCAGATATCCTAACTGGCTGATCATGGGCTCCGTATTGATTTGATACATGTAAAACCCTCTGTCTTTCTCTTCAACTTTGCTAATGTGCAGTTTCCATTGCAAGTTGTTATTCGTCACCCGTATTCTTTTGTCTCCGGTAACGACATGCTTCAGACTGGTGAGCACCGTTTGAGTGTCCATCTTAATCCAGGACACCTGAAAGAAAGAAAATCTATTTTAAAAACTGCTAAAGTGCTTTTAAATGATTTAAAATACGAAAAAAAAAAAGAAATTGGAATACATTTAAAATGATAAAATGCGTTGTTTTAATTCCGATAATTTCCATTAATTTATATAGTTGGCTTATGCTGTACTATTTACATTCAAGGCAACAAATTACAGCAGATGATTATTTCAAAAATGGGTTTTTAAAACTCTTTACATAATATCAGACTGTGTTCGTAAAAATTATATCTATCCTTCATAATATTTGAAAGTGGTTCATGCAGATATAAAATTAGTCAAACTACGTTTATTCGACAGTTTTAATTTATCAAATACAGGTGATTTTATTTAAAGTCCCACTTTCAAAATGCTGTAAGAAAAGAACCACTAGTCACAATGAGTTCAAATTTGAACTGAAGATACTTGAAGAAGGGAGAAATGGTACGGCATAACAAAAAATGTTCCAAAGTGTATTAACAGAGGGAGCTGTAAGCGGCATAAAGAAAGTAAATTCGGCTGCCAGTGATATTTTTGGAATAGAAATGACAACGTATTTGGCATGAGTTGCACATTAAACCCACTATAGTGTTCAATGTGTTCGATTGTTTCGGTTTTTTTTGACGGAAAAAAAACGACTTCCAAGTCATTCAACAGTTGCGACACTGTGAGTGAAAAGCCCATATGCCAGAGCAAGGTCATACCAAATTGGTTGGGAAAAATCGATCCATACCGTTTGATACCGATTCAAAAATTTGATGCCATACTGTTCCCCCTTCTTCGAGCATCTTCAGTTTAAATTTCAACTCATTGTGACAATGACTCCTTTTTTTACAGCATTTTGAAAGTGGGACATTAATTATAATCATCCTGTTTATTAAATAGATAAGTGGTTAAATGCAACTAACCTAAATTCGTTCGATAAACATAAAATTAGTTTAATAATTTACATATTAATATTGGAATTTTTTTTATAATTTAACGTTATTGATTTAAATGTTTAGAACTGAATTTAGAAATTTAAACAAATGCCCAGTTTAATTTAAATAGATTAATGTATATTTAAATAATTAAAACAATGTTTGAATTCTGACTGTTTGTTAATTTTTGAAACGGCTGAAAATTTCACTAAGAGCCTAATAATTTTTCCCGCACCTATATGCACATTTATTATTAATCAACGATATACTTATGAACAAAGTTCATCAATTTAAGTTTAATCAATTGCTTACATTGTAACAATAACAATATTTTTGGTTAAAACTGATTATAAATCTCTATAAATAAATAAAGGAAATAATTAGGCTGCTTGTAAAATCCCTTTCAGACTATTGTCTTAAAATCCGTACTATTCATACAAGTTAGAGATAATCCTGAATAATTAGTAGTTGTATAATAAGCAGTTAAATATATTTTTCTAAATAGAAGATATTTATAGGAATACCAATTATTCTATAAATATTTTCTAATTTGAGAAATATAATATTTCAAATGTCTTGTAAAACTATTGTCAGATGTCGATAAGATGCCTAATTCCCGTAAGAGTATCCAACTTATTTTAAACAGCAATTAAGTTATATTTGATCAATAATGTTTTAATCCTTTAGATATACATGGAATTTATTTTGACTTCGAATTATTTCTGTTAAATGTCATAGGCAAATGTCAGATGAACAACGTGTCTATATTCCTGTAAGAATAAATAATCGTTATCATCATTGGCGCAGCAGCCCAGTGTGGGCCGTCTACCTACTGGCAGATTTCGAGACGAGAAACAATTTTTTTTTTTACGCGGTAGGGTTGTCAGCTCTACGCTCAACATTCATATGAGACTGGGACCTACGGCTTGCAGTGGATTCCGAACCACTACAAACATCCATGGCACCGCTGGGATTCGAACCCGAAACCTGTGGTACCGAGCGCCAGAGCGCTAGCCACTCGGCCATTCAGGTCCAAGATTAAATAATAGGATAAATATAATATGAAATAATTTGTAAATAATTTGAAATTTAACATATAAAATTTTTTTCTTGCTTAGGTATAACAACCTACGAGTACACACTAGAAACATTTTGCAAAAGAAACGGTTTTAAATAAATGCTGAATGGTAACAGAGGTAAACTCATGTTTGCGCAATGGCAAACACCGTTTTCTGTGCACGCAAAAAATTCATAATTGCCAACATACTATCACTGATCCACATATGAAAAACCATCAAACAAAATCTCACCAATGGCAGCCCTAACTCAAAATCCCACCCAATATGAAATGAGACGATTCACTTTCCTCACGTAAAAAGGAGCAATGGTGCAAAAAGTATGCTTCATTTGCGGAACTGCAATAACAAGTGAAGAAAAAGAACGACAAAGCTGCAATGCGTACATGATTCAAAATCTTTGAGCTGATAATCGCTTTGCATCAATAATCTCCACGTCTTACCTCACTTTCCTGGGCTCACATTCTTTTGAAATTGATATTATTTCAGAAAGAGTTAGCAGAAAAATTTGTTATGGAAGATCGCGAAGTAATTCAATGCAAATTATTTCATCATTTTTTGTGAGCTTATTTTGTGTAGTTACTTCAACAGTTAACAGAAAACCTTTGGTTCAGATATTCTAAGAAACAGCAATATGTGCAGAAAACGTAATTTATAAACCCGAAGTTGATCTTGCACAACAAGTATGATATGAAAATAGAAATTTCTGATTAGAAATTCTGTAACGAGATGGTTAAAGAAGTTTAAATTATTGCAATATCATACATTCTTGTGTGTGTTCTTCATCATATACAAAGGAATGCAAATACTATTTCTTCTTTGAGGCATTTTATAATCTACTAAGTATAATAAATTTACTGATGTAAAGAGTTCTATTAATTTGTAAGATGGAAGAATAATTCTTTTATCTAATTAAACATATTTAGTATATTTCAAAAGTAAGGCCTTGGTTATAGACGGATGCATATTCATCAAATATTCAAGGAGATTTTTTTATAATCAGTGGATGCAAGCGGTGAAAAGAAATATTTATGCCCTAAAATTAGAGACCTAAAATTAGCTCTCTTCGAGTTCGAATCCTGGTGGTGTCAAGGATGTTTGTAGTGGTTCGGAATCCACTTTAAACCGTAGGTCACGGTTTCAAATGACCGTAGAGCAACACAAAGCCCAATCAGACTACTTCTCACCTACATCATTCCCAAATTGCAAAGAAGCAACTCAGCTTTAGGCACACCGATGGAGTGTGGTGTAGTAGTAGTAGTAGAAGTAGCTCTCAATAATTGTAAATTAATTTTTGTGATGTGGTGTGTTGTTGTGTGCAGTGGTAGTAGTAGCAGCAGTATGTTCTGAAATTGATTTATTTTATATAAATCACTAATTTTTTTAATTTATTTTGTTTTAATTATTACTTTACAAAAGAAGTCTGCACAGGTGCATCTCCATTAAATCGCGCTCACATTCGGATGGGATGAAAAAAAGGATATGCATTAAAAAGCTATTCAATGCTTATTAGATGAATAAACTTAAAACGATATATACATATATTTTTCCTAATGCAGCTGGCAAACACTTAGACAGCTGTCTTAAGGCAAGAGCTGCACAGACGTTCTCACGGAGTAACAATGCCTCCGCAACCCTATTAGACCGGGACCTACGGTTTAAAGTGAATTCCGAACCACTACAAACATCCAGGGCACCGCCGGGACTCGAACCCGAAACCTGTAGCACCGAGCGTCAAAGCGGCACACGGCCGTTCAGGCCCCCTTTGTTTCATACATCTATATCTTTGTTTTATACATCTATATATATAAAGCTTCCCTTTAAATATTTTACACCTCAACCATTTTTAAAACTTTGAAAATCATTTTATACAAACTCTGATATTATTGATATTTATCAAAACACTTTGATAAATATTTGTAGTAAAAATACAAATGTATAAACCCATCCAATCAATGAAATATTTAAAAAATTGTGTTCGGAGAATACGGATTAAAGCAATACCAATCCGAACTTTCTATTTATTTATGTGAAACTTTAGTTTACACAACACGCTATAAATGTCATGAAAACATTACTTATTATTATTATTAAGGATATACGGACTTATATATTAAAAGAATACGATGTAAAAGTGAAAAAGTCGTATAGGAAAAGAATTATTTATACATTAGAGATATATAATCTATTTTTTTATAGAACAGGAGACATGTATAGCAAAGACTTCTTACTTAACTCAAGTTACTTAATCAAGTTAAATGATGCAGATAAAATCATTTTAGGAAGCCCACATATCTCGAATAAATCTAGGTATTCCTCTTTAATATTGCCTTTGTCACAAATTGCTTAATTTTTGTAAGTACCATGAACAAGGAAATATTGCAAACAAATTTAATGTAATATTCATTTTCTTCTTTAATTCAAATATGTAATTATTTTTCTTTAAGCTCGTCAACTTTTAAAGTATTTATATATAGAAGAGAATATATATTTTTATATAGAATAGAGAACAATCATATTGAAAATATTTCATCAACGATAATTTTTAGAGAAATATTTTCATTTCCAGTTCATGATTAAAACTATAACTTCTTTATTTATTTTATTCCTACATACTAATATGATTTCAATTCATTTTAGAAATTAAATTTAGTTTTATATATTTTATGATTTTAATAAAAATTAGCCTTTAATATTTCGCCCATATTTTAAAATTATTTCTTTAATTTTTTTATTGTGAAATGTTTTTAAAACGTTTTTATGCATAGTTTTCCACATGTCATTACCTCCTCAATAACATATTTTAAATTAAAACGTGAATCAGTATAGGGCAGCTATTTTTATTGATTTTTGGTATATGACAGCGCGTTTTTAACTATTTTTTATCCTGTAACCATGAATTCTAAAACAGAGCGAATCTGAGGCGTAAAAGTAATAACGCATCACTCAATAAGTCTCCGGTCTAACTAAGAAAAATAAATATTTTTTTTACAAATTCTACTATTAATTCATTCTACTATTCTATTAATTCATATTATCCTTCAAGAGTGATACATTCATTCCCACTTGTGATACTGGTCCATGTCTTGGTGAAACAGCCCTTTTTTTCCTTAATATCTACACTCAATTGATCCCATAAGGACATGTAATATTCGCTATTGATAGTTTTATCTTTCTTAAGATCCATTTTCGTAGAACGATTTGTCTTTGCTCTTAAAACAGGTCTGAGTTTCGGCAGTCACTTCTGCATTTGAGCCAAATTACTTTCCCGTGAAGCATCTGTTTGATGCAAGCAAAACGCTTATTGTCACTGGGGGTCAGATCTGGAGAATACGGTGGGGGAGAAAGTAATTCGAAGCGTAATGCCTTCAATGTAACCAGTTATCATTGACTTGTGACATGGTTCATTGTCTTGGTGAAACAGCACTTTTTTTTTTCTTAATTTCTACACTCAATCGACCCAATAATGAAATGTATTATTCGCTATTGACAGTTTTATCTTTCTCAAGTTTGTAGGTGAAAAAATATATTGCCAAAATACGGATGCCAAAACCTTGTCTGCTGAGTTTTAAGTTTTTCGTCGTTTAGGACGACCTTTCCGGCTGCTGTCCACTCAGCTGACGATCATTTTGATTCACTTGTATAGCAGTGGATCCATGTTTATTCCATTGTCACATAACGACGCAAGAAATTGTTTTTTATCTCGCTTGAACAGCTCGAAACTGCGCTCTGAATCGTCGACGCGTTGTTGTTTTCCATCCGGTGTGAACAAACCCGGCACCCACTTCGAAAGCAACTTACGCGTGCTCACATTTTTGAGTAAAATTGTAAACACATTACTTTCTGATTTCTTTAAAGTGTCGGCTATCTCACGCAACTTCACTTTAAGGTGTTTCAAAACTATTTTGTAGGTTTTTTAATGTTTTCAGGGAACGACTGCCGATTTTGGCTACAAGGGAGTACAGCATCATCGGTGTTTATACGACCGCCTTTAAATTTCGAATGCCTGTCAATAATAGTCGATTTCTTTTGTGCAGTTTCTTCATAACACTTATCAAGCTACTGTTAAGCTTCAACAGTGTTTTCTCCCACCAAAAAACAATGTTTAATCAGCATACGAAATTATTTTTTATCCATTGTTTTGAAAATTACAAAACTGGGGGCACTAAAACCACTGCAAACTAATGGTCAGAAGGATGGTCGTTTGAAGGATACTACTATCTAGAAATCATATGGGTCTGTAAACAGTGTTGCCATATATATATGTCAGACCGGTGACTTATTGAGTGATGTGTTAGATGTAGCAAACCAGTGCGATTACACTAGTTTATCTTTCAAGAGTTTTGAAAGGATCAATATAAAATTGTCATAAGATTCAAAATTATTGATATGACCAGCAAGGGGTTACAAAGTAGGACCTCGACATTCTGCGTAGAAAAACCGAGACAGAAAGAGTAATTTGTAGCATTCAGATTTCAAAGGAAAGTGCTTAAGGAGTTTGTGTCCCTCTGAAACTTCAAAGACATGGAATTGAATAAGAGAGACATGGAAAACGTTGTCGTCACACATTCCGAAGCAGCAACGATGGAGGAGTTTCCTGAACTATATTTGGAAACAATCCAAGTTGACTGCGTACGAAAAATAGGAATAAAAAGTCTCATGAACCAAAATGTTTTGCTCTTATTTGCCGAGAACGAATTTGTACGCCATGCACGTCACTTCAAATATACTTAAGTGACCATTACAGTCGCATTTTTTTTCGCTTACTTATGGACTTATGGTAACTCAACAAAAAAGGTAGGGCTTTTTGTGGGGAAGGCACAAGACCATCCAAAGATTATTGTGAATAACACTGAAATTTTCACAGAATTAACTTTTTGGATTTTAACGGGAATTAAGTGGCACAAACATCCAGGATCACCTCTAACTATAAAAAGAAATCAGGTTTTTAGAATGCAGTTATAAATGCTACCAATTATAGATCGCGAACTGTTTGTAATTGATTTCAATACATTTTTTAGTATATATTTGTCATATATTTTGTATATATTTGTCATAAATATTTAGTATATATTTGTCATCATTAGGGGCTGAAGATCGATTTCCTAGCGTTCTGGCGCTCTGTGCCGCAGGTTTCGGGTTTGAATCGCGGAAGTGCCTGGATGTTTGCAATTTTTCGGAATCTACTTTAAACCGTGTATCCCGATCTAATAAGATCGTAGAACGTTGTAGGGGTAGTGTTTCTCGAGTGTGTAGCCTATTTTCAAGCCACACGTGCCCTGGGTAGGGCTAAATGAACAACATCGGTGCAGTCCTTGCTTATGGCATAAAGATAACTGTCTAAGTATTTGCCAGCTTTATTAGAAAAAAAAATTTAATAATTAAGCTATTAATTATCTGCCTATAAACTAATTTCATACATGTTTTCGTTTCAGTACGTCAACTAGAAATTAAGACTACATTGCTATTTAAAATCCTGTGCGCTTAATTCACGGATGATACTGGATCATTCAAAATTTTGAGTTTGTAACTGTACCGCTTCTCTTATTTAATCTGTTCTCCATTTTGCTAATAACTGTTCGTCTCAAACAAAACTATTATATTGAGAATACAATTATATTTTTTTTCGAATTCACAATCGAGATGCTTGTTTTGAGGAGTTTCGTTCACACTGCTACAAATATGAATTATTTTTTTAGAAATATAAGTACATTAAAATTAACATTTAATCATAATATGTAATTAATCTCTAAAAGATACAAGTACTTTTATGTGTAATAATATAAAAGAAATTAAACGGCAGGTATAGTGTGTCTAATAAAAATTTAAAAAAATTATATATAAGTCGTAAAAAATTTAGTACATATATTTTGCTTTTAAAACGTTGTAATTTTTATTGGTTGAATATCGGCGTGTAAAAATGTAATAATACCAGCTTTATCAGTTATTGATAAGTTAGTAGGATATAAAAACTGTTTTAAATTGTAGGAGGAAAGTATGACGATTCAAGCGATCTGAAAATAATTAGTTATATTAAATGAAATATTTTTTTATATTACATTGATGGTCGCATATCTTATATCATCAAAAGCCTCAAAGACAGATGGCGAAGAAAGAGTAGGATATAAAAACTGTTTTAAATTGTAGGAGGAAAGTATGACGATTCAAGTGATCTGAAAATAATTAATTATATTAAATGAAATATTTTTTATATTACATTGATGGTCTCATATCTTATAACATCAAAAGCCCCAAAGACAGATGGCGAAGAAAGAGCCTATTTATTGCCTTCCGGTAGACTTTAACAGTAACTGCCCTACATTTGTAGGTAGTATGGGGGGACCCGAAAAACTCTCGCCAGACTATCTGACCAACGATTCGATATTTTTCTTTTATTTAATTCAATTTCAGCATTTTTTTTTGTGTGTGTGTTTTGTAAAAAAATTCATCAATTACAAAATTTTATGGCTTTTTTCTTTACATGGATAATTTTGCATTATTTTTGTCAAATTCATATTCATTAAAATTGAAAGAATGAAGATTAATTTGGACGACAGATGGCCAAGTGTCTAGCATCTAGCTCTCGATGCCTCAAGATTCGAGTTCAGGATGCTTGTAGTGTTTCGGAATCCACTTTAAACCGTTGGTCTCGTCTAATATGACTGTAGAGCAAATCTCTATCTCCTAAAACATCGCCTGTCTCGAAATGATCCAGTAGGCAGGTGGACTTGGCCCACTATAAGGCTGTTGCGAAAATGAATAACAAGGATTGAATTTATATATATATGTATATATGTGTGTGTGAATTTTAAAAATAAATGTTTTATAAAATAGGCAAATATTTTATGTTGGTTACTATATTTCCATTTTATATTATTTTCGGCATTTGAAGTTTCTGCAATTTCAGAATCAATAAAGAATTTTAAATTCTCAATTTTCGTATCTATGACTCCATCTTATACCCATACACAGGTTTTCTTTTGACGACATGATTTGCATAGTTGCACTATTGTGTAGGTATTACATTAATTATAACATTTTCTATCAACTTCATTATTTCGTCTTCTTAAGTTTTGTTTTAAGTTGCCACGTCTGTCTATTTGACTCCAGATTAATTTATTTATATTCAATTCACAGGTAAGTAAGGTAAATATCGCATATTCGTAGAAAACTTCCAAATTGTCTATTTTGTAAGACTCGTATTTCTTAAGAACTCGGGTTCAATAATAAAAGCTTTTTTTTTCTCTTAGCATTTCATTATTCCGAGCAATATTTTCCGAAATCAACCAAGCTGGAATATTTTTCTTATATGTTGACTCATACGAAATATTTCAGAAAGAAAAGGGCTGACATACAGTCATTAATATACGTTAATCGCTGTTACCCTTTATGAAAGAAAATTTTTCTGAAACTACTCTTCATAATGAATACAATTTCATTCAGAATACAATTCATTATTTTTTTTTCTCCTTTGAAAATAATATGGAACAAATTCCTTTGCATTGCTAGCATGGGTTAATATTAAAAGTGTTCTTTTCCCAGTAGCAATTTTTAAGTTGGTCGATAAACCAATTAAAAATTTCTCTTTAGGCGTTATAGCTGTACTGTCTTGTGCTTTTAGTATCAGTAAAGTATAAAGTAGTTTAGCTTTTATGTATCACTAAAGTATATACTCATTTATCATCTGTGCAATAAACTGACCAACTCTCAGAAACATGAAATCTAATTTGCCTAAATATTAGTGTCCTTACATTTAAATATTTTCCCTTTCTATTAATATTGAGGAGCAATTTCGTTTTCGGAAATCAATAATTAAATTTTAATTAGTCATATGTTTAAATTATATAGTTTTTTGTTCTCATTCAAACTTTTCATTTTTTTTTTTGGCATCTGTTTTGTGACATTTTTTATAAGAAACATAACTATCCTGTAAATTATTTGTTATTATAAATGACAACAGATGGTGCCACGAACAAGAGACTCCTCCCTAATTCCTCCTCCTGTAAATCCATATAAGGCTGTTGTCTTATACGAGGATTCGAATGTAAGAGCAAGGGCAGAAAAAGGAATGCGACGGAGTTGCTGATGGCGGGCGTTTGCTCGAATAAGTATTTTGGAATGTGAATAAATGTCCTTTTATATTAACTGACAGTTGTGTTTATTAATGAGAAAAGAAAAAGAAGATAACAAGTTATATCAGAAGTGGGATTTAGGATCTACAATCTGACATGAATTACATTTTGAGTAGTAAAGGAAAAAAAGGTAAATGATTTCCTTTCTACGTTGAAGTTTAAAGTATAAATATTTTTAAGTATTGAATATTTCATTCAAATATATATATATATGTTTAAAGTATTTCTCAAGTATTAAAGCATTTCTCAAGTATTAAAATGTTTCTCAAGTATTAAAGTATTTCTCAAGTATTAAAGTGTTTCACAAGTACAGTATAAGTATCAAAATGTCGTTCCTTGGAAAAGGTCGTAAAAGTGATCTTATAAAATTAGGAACAGAACTCGGTGTAACGATTCCACAGGAAGCTGTTATAGTTAATATTAAAAGATTAATAACAAGTAGTGAAAATTATGACGAAGACTTTCCTAAGCAAGTTTTCGAAAGAATAATTCAGGAAAGAATTAAAAGTGAGGAAAATGAAAGGTTAGAAAAGGAAAATAAAAGATTAGAAAAGGAAAATGAAAAGCAAAGAACTTTTGAATTGGAAAAATTAAAACTGCGAAACGAAAATAAAGTTATGTGCTGAAATAAAGTTATCAACTGAATATCATACTAATCATACTGAATATCATGCTCCATAAGTAAGCAGATCAGTTGATTTAAGAAATCTCATGCAGAGATTTGATCCGAAGGAAGGAGATATAACGTCATTCTTAAATTTATTTGAACGGCAGGCAAAACGAGTGGGTATAGAGGAAACCGATTTTGTATTCCATTTATTAGAATTGCTACCCTTTGAAATTACCCAACTAATCGCTAGAGAATCTGAAGAACAAGCTAATGAATATGTATTTGTTAAGAATCTACTGTTAAAGAGATTTAAATTAAGCCCAGAAATTTATCAATCATACTAGGGATTCTAAAGATACGTGGACAGATTTCGTTTTCGAAATAAGTAATTATTTTAGCGAATGGTTGAAAGGATTAAAAATTAATGTTTTCGATTCTTTAAAAGATTTAATTATAACAGATTAGTTGAAAAAACGGGTTCCAAATTTTATGCGGGAACATTTTATTGGTGTATGGTCTAAATATGTAAATTCGAAAGAGTTGGCTGGAATATTAGACGAATACGAAAATGTTTGTACCGGAATAAAAATAAATAATGAAAGCAAGAATAATAAATTTGGAGGTCATTGGGATGACGCAAGAAATTATTCGCGGTTATCAAATTACCATAAAAGTGGAATCCAGACTAATAAAATGGAAAACAAAAATGCTATAAGTCATACATTAAATGAGAAAGAAAAACTCGCGTACATATGTTGATAGTTATAAAGTACACTCATGTCCAAAAATTAAGGATAATGAAGTTCAGGCAAAGAAAGAGACAGAAGCAAAAAAAAAATTGACTTATTTGTAAAGTCTATTTATTAGACAAAAGGTAAAGAGCAAAAAAGATGCTATATGTTTGATATAATTAATAAAAATTGCGATTTTTACTCCCTGGAGCAAATTTAAAAAAAGAACCTATTTACAAAAAACAATATAACATGGTTAGTATGATGGTTAATATGGAGTATGTCTCCCGGACGATTCAATACAGGCCTTACAACGCCTAGGCATGCTGAGTATCAAATTATCAATCTGATCTTGGGAAATATTACACCACTCATCAAACAATGCCCTCCGAAGTTCCGGTTGACAGATGGAAGGGGGGTTGACGGGCTGCAATGCGTCGGCCAATCATATCCCAGACATGCTCTATTGGATTCAAGTCCGGTAAGTACGCTGGCCAATCCATACGCTGGATATCACCCGTATGCCTCCAATTGAAGGCATTCGTCTACAATGTTTGCACGTTGAGGACGGGCGTTGTCATCCATAAACTGAAATTCAGCACCCATGGCGCCCCGAAACAAACGTACATGCTGTTCCAGAATGACATCTCGATAGATGTGTCCTGTCATCGTCACACTCTAAACATGCAGGTCAGTTCTGGAACCAAGAATAATTCCTCCCCAAACGAGCCATCCTGCGCCACCGTAACGGTGTCGTTCAATGGTGTTCTCTTGGTGGTAACGGGTACCTGGCGCTCTCCATATGAAAGTCCGGCGAGAATCAGACTGCAAACTAAACCTGGACTCGTCGGAAAACATAACACCAGACCACTGTTGCGGTGTCCACAATGCCATGCTCTCTACTCCAGGTTAATCGGAGGCGACAGTGAGTTGCGGTAAGTGGAACACATCTGACAGGCCTACGAGCATATAGACGAATGTGCCCTTGGTGTCTGTTCACGGTCTGCCTTGAAACTATCGTAGCTGAAGAGAGCTGACGAGCAGGTCTGATGGTGTGCTCCGTCTATTTTTTTTGGCAGTAACTGATAAATACTGTTCCTCCTTCGGCGTTGTAACTCGGGGGCGACCTGTGCAGTAACATCTACTCACATTACCATCATTGTGGAATCGTTGCCAAAGCCTGGAGATGACACTCTGGGCGATTCCAAGTTCCTCGGATACTTCCAGCTGGGTACGTCCACATTCCAGTCGTCCGATAAATCTACCACGTAAAAAATAAACCAAATGCTTCCTTTGGGCCATAACTATGCGGTTATTGCACTGAATGTCTTTTAAAGCGCTTGTGAACAATTTTACTTCTTTGCCACCATTCCTTATATACCCCTCTCTTACACTCTCGTCCTTGTGAGTTACTATCCGCGCCATCTGGTGGTTTCCTGTAATTTGGATATTCTTCTTCAAGATGTGTGTGATTATTCTACAGGTGAAATTTTTATTTTAGAGTTCAATTTCAGTGTGATTCTGAAGTATCCTTAATTTATGGACATGAGTGTAGTAAGAAATCTCATTCATAAAATATTGTTACTTTTTTGTAAATATTATTAATAGAGAAAAACCCCAAGACGTATTTAATGTAAATATCATATACAGTTGAAAACACTATGCTTTTTCTCAGCTGTGCAATCTATACTAAACTGTTCCAGTACTAAGCACGCAGTGATGTCCTTAAATACTCTAAAACGCTTTTAACTTTTATGTCTTGACCCATTTCTTAATTAAAGTTTATTTACAAGATCAAGGATTTACTTACATTCAAACTAAATAAATGGGTATAGGATTTATCAAAGAGGATATTTTATTTTATGAGAGAGGAACGTATATATTATTATTTTAATATTAAAGTAAGTCTAAGAGCAGTAAAAACTTTCAAATATAACTTTAAAATTTGATATAATAAGTAATAAATATATTTTAATAATAAATATTATTTTAAGTATTTGTATTATTTTAAATATTTATATTATTACATCAAAATGTATTTTTTAAATATATGTCGGTTATCTTTTTTCTTTGAAACACTTAAAATAAAAAAAAAATTCTGTATTCTATAATTTATTATTTTCTTTAATTCATTTCAAACGTCAATTTTTCAATTGTCAATTAAGTGATGATAAGAATTGAAATCATGATAATATTAGTGTTCCGTTCCGTTAAACTATTTAACTATAATATGATGATGATTCTTATTATAACAACGAAATATTCGGGATAAGGAAAATGGAAAACATTGTAGAATTTATAACACACCACTCAATAAATCTCCGGTCTAGCTAAGAAAAACAATTTTTTATTATAAATTCGACTTTATATGTCAATATACTCTCCTTCAAGAGAGATACATTCATTCCAACTTTTCTTTAATTTTTCGATGCCTTTTTCGTAGGACTCTCAAAACAGACCTGAGTTTCGACAGTCATTTCTTCATTTGAGCCAAATTTCTTTCTCTGAAACATCCTTTTGATGTCTGAAAAAATCAATAGTCGCTGGAGTCCAGATCTGGAGAGTACGGTCGGTGGGGACGCAATTCGAAGTTTAATTCATTCCATTTAATCATAGTTTTCATCGACTTGTTGCATGGAGCATCGTCTTGGTGAAACAGTGCTTCTACACTCAGTCGATCCAGTAATGACATGTAATATTCGCTATTGACAGTTTTGTCTTATTCAAGATAGTCGGTGTTTTCAAGATAGTCATGCCTGTCCCAAAATACAGAGGCCATAACCTTGCCTGCCGATTTTCGAATTTTTGGTGCTTCGAGTGGCTTTCACCGGCTGTTGTCCACTTAGCTGGTGATCATTTTGATTCAGGTATGTAGTAGTGGATCCATGTTACATACCGACAAAAAAAATCATTTTTATCTCGCTTTTCTAGCTCCAAACAGCGCTCTGAATCGTCGACGTGCTGCTGCTTCAAAAGAAACTTAAGCATGCTGAAATTTTCGTGCTGCTTTCTTATATCTTTAAGATTTCAGCTATCTCAGGCAACTTCACTTTAAGGTCTTTCAAAACTATTTTGTGGACTTTTTTTTTATGTTTTCAGGAAAAATTGCTGATTTTAGGCGATCAGAGCGTTTAGCATCATCTGTGTTTATAAGTACGTATTTAAATTCAGCATACCAGTCAATAATTTATTTCTCTGGTGCAGAGTCTCTACAGCGCTTATCAAAAGACTGTTTGGGTTCAACTGTATTTTTCCCCATCAAAAAACGATATTTAATCCTTACATAAAATTCTTTTTTATCCATTGTTTCGAAAATTATAAAACTGGGGTCACTAAATCACTGTAACCTGTAAACTAATTGTCAGAATGTCATGAAATTTTGACACGTTTTGTTTGAAGGATGCTACTATCCAAAACTCATATGGGTCTGTCAATAGTATTGCTATACATGTGTCAGACAGGAGACTTATTGAGTGATGAATTAATATAGTATATATCTGTTGTAAATTATACGTGTCCGTCTTACGTATTTTTTAAAGCTATTTTTTTTAATAATGGATATAGAGTTTTTGACATTGAAAGAAAGAATCTCTTTATTTTTCGAAAAATGCAATTGGCATTGAATGACTACAAAAATTGTAAAATTCTGTTTTGTCTTCTTAACATTTTGTCTAATTTTAATTTCACTAATTGAATATTTATTGTACTTATTAATATAGTTAAGGGACATTCTTTATAACAAACCATATCATTTTTAATTATGTCATATTGAACTAAATTTTAAGATACTCAAAGTAATTTTTAATTTTTCCTGTCTAATTTCTCTGATAGAACTATAATTTAAAAAAAATTAAACTTTGAATATTAACTCCTGTGCAACGCCTGCATTCATCAGCTTATTTACATTAAAAATAAAAAATATATTTTACACTTATTCACGGTTATTTAATCAGATTTTCTAATTCATATTTCTATTAACATTTATAACTACTTCTTATATTACCGAGACATGTTCAGCCTCCTGTGAAATGAAGGAAATGAAGTTAAATGAAGGGAATTATTTAAGATGTTACAAAAAATGTCTTCTATTTAAACTTTAAATAAATTCAAAGTATGCATCTGTATCAAGATGCTTTTGATTTCACTACAAATATAATCAATCTGGATTTGATACATTTTCAATAAACAGTGAGAAGTTCTAACAATTTAAGCAAAATTCAGGAATGTCTCACTCTTTACCGCAACTGTACATCGTAGTTCTAATATTTACATCATACATGAAACACAAAAAGGAATCAAAACTACTGCAATTAGAGAATATAAACCCTTAAAAGGCAGATACTTAATTTGATAAGAGAATCTTCAAATTGTAAAACAACTATATAATAAAACAAAAACAATATTATTATCTCAATAAATAGCTTTATGGGCTCTAAAGACCGAGTGGCTAGTTCTCTTGCGCTCGGTACCGCAGGTTTCGAGTTCGAGTCTCTACGGTGCCATGGGTGTTTGTAGTGGTCCGGAGTCCACTTTAAATCGTAGGTCCCGGTTTAATAGGATCATAGAGCGTTGTAGGGGTAGTGTTATTCGCGCCCGTAGGATATTTTTAAGCTACATATGCCCACTGTGTAGTGCTAAATGAGTAACAGCGGCGCAACCCACGCTTATGCCATAAAGATTAACTGTCTTTGTATTGCCAGCTGCATTAGAACACCATAAATAGCTTTGTTTTAACAGATTTGAATTATTCTTCTATAATAAATCTAAATTCATACCTCGTAATACTCTAAATCCTCTACACTACACTGTAGAACAGCATCTCGACCAATAGAAATGGTCACATTTGGAATCGTTTCAACAAATACGGGATCAGCACAAGAACCTACAGAAAACAATAAAGGATGTCAAATTAAAAACTTGTAAAACAGAATTAATTCACCAATATTTTTTTTTTCAATTTATTATGTATATTTATTTTTTGTGTATTTTTATATTATGTGACACTAGTTTTTTTTTTTTTTTTTTATCTTCACTCGGCAGAAAAAAATATTTGTCAAACTTGTAATTCATTAACGGTAATGCAATTTAAATATCTAATAACTAAACTAAAAATTATATTTGACTAAATTCAACATAGTAACAAACTATTTGAGGAAATTATAGCTCGATTAGACCTGTCGACGATTTCGCGTTTCGATATAAGAAGACTCGTGGCCTGTGGACGATTCGCGGATCAGTTTTATTAAAAATAAAAAAAGAGGCCCGTCGAGGATTTCGCGTTTCGATATGACAAGACTCGTGGACTATGGACGATTCAAGGACCATGGTCTAAAATTCATTCACGTAGTTTCTACCAATTATATTGTTTTTGTTCGAGTGGTCAGGTCTTCATCATAGACACTATTGTCTTGTCTGTCAATGAAGGAAATTGTATAAAGAAATAGAGAGGAAAAAAAGTTTTATTAAAAATAAGGATTTTCCATGCCGAGGATTTTCCGTTTCGATATGAGAAGACTCGTGGCCTGTGGACGATTCAAGGACCATGGTCTAATATTCCTTCACGTAGTTTCTACCAATTACGTTGTTTTTGTTCAAGGGGTCAGGTCTTCATCATAGACACTATTGTCTGTCAATGAAGGAAATTGTACAAAGAAACAGAGATGAAATAAGTTTTATTAAAAGTAAAAAAAGAGGCATGTCGAGGATTTCGCGTTTCGATATGAGAAGACTCGTGGCCTGTGGACGATTCAAGGACCATGGTCTAAAATTCCTTCACGTAGTTTCTACCAATTACATTGTTTTTGTTCGAGTGGTCAGGTCTTCATCTTAAACACTATTGTCTGTCAATGAAGGCAATTGTATAAAGAAACAGAGATGAAATACGTTTTATTAAAAATAAAAATGAGGCCTCTCGAGGATTTCGCGTTTCGATATGAGAAGACTCGTGGCCTGTGGACGATTCAAGGACCATGGTCTAAAATTCCTTCACGTAGTTTCTACCAATTATATTGTTTTTGTTCGAGTGGTCAGGTCTTCATCATAGACACTATTGTCTGTCAATGAAGGAAATTGTATAAAGAAACAGAGATGAAATAAGTTTTATTAAAAATAAAAAAAGAGGCCCGTCGAGGATTTCGCGTTTCGATATGACAAGACTCGTGGACTATGGACGATTCAAGGACCATGGTCTAAAATTCATTCACGTAGTTTCTACCAATTATATTGTTTTTGTTCGAGTGGTCAGGTCTTCATCATAGACACTATTGTCTTGTCTGTCAATGAAGGAAATTGTATAAAGAAATAGAGAGGAAAAAAGTTTTATTAAAAATAAGGATTTTCCATGTCGAGGATTTTCCGTTTCGATATGAGAAGACTTGTAGACTGGACGATTCGTGGACCATAGTCTAAAATTCCTTCACGTAGTTTCTACCAATTATGTTGTTTTTGTTCGAGTGTCGAGTGGTCGGACACTAATGTTTGTTAATGAAGGAAATTGTATAGAAAAACAAAGATGAAATAAGTTTTATTAGAAATTAACCAGCTAAATGTGAGTGATTAACCATGTACAGTAAAATACCTTTAACCTGTTAAGCAAATATATTCTCTAAATTAAGGAAATTAATTTATTATATCAGCCCAAGTGGAAGAAAATGCTCAATAAGCATCGAAGTAAGGATGGGAGGAAATTAATAACTTGCTTCCTAAGTCACAGTGGAAACAATCACTACAGATTGTTATTCGATAAGGTAAATGTTTGGGATGTCTGAAAGGATATTGGAAAATGGCGGTTTGATATTGTATTTCATTTATTCTTCTTTTACCTCAATATTGTTTTCATTAAGTATTTTAAAAAATTTTCTTGGTTGTCACGTGTTTAAGTTCAATGTAAAACAATGAAGTGTACTTTGCATTTTACTTGATGATATTGTTTTACTTTAATATTACCTTGATTAAAGATAATCGTAAATCTATCGGGTCACACTATACAATATTGTGTATACAATACGTTTTAAAATCGCGGCAATGAAAAAAAAATTTATGATTTTAATTTTGTTTTGCCAATTTCAAGATTTTAAAGTACCTGTTTTTCTAATATTAATTATTACATTATAACTTTTTAAATAATGGCAGCAACTGAAATATATTTTCTTAAAAAAGAAATCGAGAAATATAAATCAAATAAAAAAAAAATCTAAATAATAAATCAGGAAAATGTTTTCCCATTTCTTTCTCTGTGTGTCTTTTAAAAATGTTTATTTTTTACTCCATGCATATACTTTTATGTTTAACATGAATGCTACACAAATATTAATCCTGAGAATGTTATTTTGCAGATATTTTGAAGAGCTTATATTTTCAGATCTCGATTCGGCGGCCGTGTAACCTCCCGAGATTCCTTCCGATTTTCTTGGAGTTACTTTACCTTTTCCTTTCAAGAGAAAAATGTCTATCAGAGCAATATTTCTAGATTTGGAAATCCAGCTTTTAGCAGGAAGTTGGCAAACTTCCTGGAAAGTTTCTGGGAGAGCGGTATTTTTGTGGGATTTATTTCTAGAATAAATAGCGGAAAAAAAGATAAGTAAATCTGAAATCTTTCAATAGTGACCTGTGTGGAATATTGCTGCCAAACACATTTTATACCGATCCATCTGATAGAAATGAAAAATCACTGTCAGTTGCAAACCTTCAATAGTTGCACAATTCGTGTTGATATAAAAGTTTCACAGTATATCGACCACCATCTTTTACTTATATTTTATTACTCATAATCCAAAACTGAAGAAAAATATAATATAATTTATTAAGTCTAGAGTAAGTTGATGGATAGCGTGTTTTGCTTCCGAACAATGGGTGCTGAGTTCAAAAATTTAAACGTTATACCGAACTACAAGCTTCCTTATCTACGTTTTAAATCTGTACGATAAAATATCCTTCTATTGGGCTCTAGGAAGAGAGAAGAATGATCTAAATCCACAGACGCCATCTTTTAATCAGGAAGAATATGGTATATGCCATAAACAAAGATGACATACATCATATTTTTCCTGATTAAGTGAAGGAAGTGACATTGCATTAAGAAATATTTAAAAAAATGTAAATGCTTTTAACAAATTATATTAACAAATTTCCTGTACTAAAATCCTTACAAAAACGATTTTCTTATTGAAATGGTGCTGAAGGACACACAGATTTTAAATAAGGTAAAAGTTTTGGTTTTACAATAATAAATTGTCAAAGAATTCACCATAAAATATTTGTACACAAAATTAAATTATTAAAAAAATTTCAATAGTTTAATATAATGTTTAATTATGTTACTGATTAAGCTTCCTTTTTAGTGAAAATCATACCATTATGTTCAATCCTTTAATCGGCCAATAATATATAATATCTGATTGAATTTTTAAATTTTTCTATTAATTGAGATAGTTTTTTAGACTTCTTTTGACATTTTACGCTAATATAGCAAAAGAAAATATTTTTAAAAGATGAGGATCGTTCAGTAAGCTCAAAGGATAGATAAAAAAATCATACAGTCGATAGTCAACTTTTCCTTTGTGGAAACTGGCGTATTTATAACAGCTGATTTTCCAACAACTGATTTGCAAATCTTTAATGATTATCGTCTTTGTATTTTTTATTTAAAGAGCTTTTTTTTTTTAAATCTAACTTTGCCAAAACTGTTCTTACAGAAAAAAAATCAAACAATTACTATTTATTATCTGTTTTTAATTAATTGTTTTGGATTGTTTTATAATAACACCAAACAAATAGTTACGACAAAATTTAAAGATACGTTCAGTTAAAAATGAAATTATTTCGAAACGGTTATCGCACTAGTTTTAAAGCACGAAATAAAAAATAATAAAATAAGATTTTCCCATTCGCTGCCTAATCACAACAGTGTAATATCTGCACTTCAGTCTACTTCAATCACTCAGCGAATTTAAAAACAGATAATGCACCATCTATCGATTCCTGCACCAAAGGAAATTCAGTCGAATGAAAATATTTTCTTTATTTGTGAGAAAAGCAGGTTCACTGCTGTGCTGAGTGTTTACTCATTTGGATTTGTTGGATAAATATATTGAATGGCAAATGTTAGATTTTATTTTATAGGGACACGAATTACGATCTTTTCAAAGTAAACCTACAGTCCAAAGAGGTAACTGAATACTTGTTGAAATTTTTTAAAGATTTCACCAAGAGTTTTACTGAATATGATGCAGGAAATTTTTCAATGGCTTTTAGATATTTGATTCTTCATTATTATTAATAGATATACTGGTAGATAGATGCAGGTCAGCAAAAACTATTTTCATTTTTTTAAAGAGAAGAACTTTCTGTATTTGGTTAAAATTTATTAAGCCATACAGAATATAAAGCAGGTAAGCGCAGATTTCTGCTGCATATATTCACTGCAATCTGTTAGCACCAAATTTGAATACACCAATTGAATCTGTGACACCAAAATGATTGTAATATTTCACTTGCGTATTAATTTACTTATGGTAATGTATTTCTTTTATTTATGTGTGCAAATATTTAAAATATAATAATGTATGAAAAACTTTAGGAGATATTGGTTTAATAAATCTTTTTTAATTTTAATTTTTTCTATTTTTGTAGTAATAAATTTCACGTTATTAGCTAATGGTTTCTATCAACCTATTTTATAATAATCATACTAGAAACTGTTTTTAACAAATAAAAATAATATAAACTGATGATATATTAAAATGCATAAGTCTAACCGTAACTAAAGCTACTCTGTCGCGCATAAATGGAATAAGAAATAAAAAGCTAGAGCTAGGCCTATTTAAAGCTGTCTATTTAAGCTAGAATTTCAAATTTAGTTTGAATGAATTCAATTTTACTGCATATTTGCATAAGTTATATATATTTACCGTTAAAATATACGAATAAATACATTTCAATAAACATGGCTGATAAAAACCAATAGATTTTATGGTAAAATGTTTAGCCCTTTCAAACATATTTCATGCATACATAACTTAAACATACTTTATAAATCTATAATTTGAGTCGTATACAATTCTAAATATGGCGTCACTGCCAGAAATCAGAAACAGAAATATTGAAAAAATCTCTAAAACATTTTTTAGATACTCCTATAGTTGACATTTGTAGAATTCATAATGCATTTAAATAAAAATAGGATTAACGTAATTTTCTGGGGAGAAAGGCACTATGTCACAACCTAGTCTACTGAAATAAATGCGGAACAAAGGCTTTTGCTATGTATTCAGGTTGGTAAAAGAACCTAGAGGTTATAAAAACATTGATGCGTTTACGATATTTCATAGTAGAAAATTTCCGTTCATCCGGACAACACTGAAAAATGGAAATGGAAAAGAAAACAAATTTTTGAAGAGTTTAAGGAAAGGGGAATAGAATGGCACGGTGATGAATGGAAAAGAAGGCATTCTTTCCCCTTCTTTAAAAAAGCAACTCGAACGTCGCATTTTATGCAAACGGTGCAACCCGAGTGATGCAATTCCCCGGGGGCCTTAAGGTGGCCTGCGCTCTTCTTTTTTGTATGTTGGGGGTGTCACTTTTTTATTCTCTCTTCGGGAACCTTATATTTGATGTTAATAAGGTGCGTTCTCTGTGTCAGAAGCAATTCAATTCTTTTTCTCATTATTAATTCTTCTTTCTCTTCTGCTTCCCCACACGTCCTTACTGTGGCGCTACTTTAAACTATACGACTTTAAGTTGACAGAGTAATTCTGCAGCAGAATCTCCTACCTCCATTGTTAAAAGTTATCGATGCTCCTTTCCTCCCTTTTCTTTCATTCTTGCTGTTATTGGTGAGGTTTATCTTTTTTTTTTTTTATAGGTTAACTTCCTTTTTGCTGTTACAAGTAGTGTCTGAAATAACTTATTGGATTAAGTTTCGTCAATTTAAGGCATAAAAATTTTGAATTCTCAGAAACTCATATTCGGAAAGCCAATGACAAATAAATTCTTCCATCACGTTCCTAAGTCTGCTGTACTAAAACTAGAAGGAACTGCATATAAATGGTCAATATGAGAACTTTTAAGGGTACCCATTAAAATGGCGCTTTTTCTGAATCGACTCAGCCACTTCTATCTCGTTAATAATTCAACTCTTTTATTTCATTCATAAATGAAATTCATTGTTCAAATAACTAGGATTTTAATTAAATGTATTCATTCGTGATTTTTATCAATATTGTAAATATCATTTGTTCTTAGACAAAATAATTAGTAAAGTGATAATTAGTACATTTTTCGTAAAATTATTTCCTTTCATTATTGTTGGTATGCATTACAAGTGATTGAATTAAATGATGTGACTGATTCAAATCATTGAAATTTTCAAGATGTGCATACTTTTGATTAAAACTATATTAATGGATCCAAACAAACTTCCCATTTCAATGTATCATCTGTAAGCGATTTATAAATTTCAAAGATTCAATATTGTGAGTGATAAATTTTATACTGCACAATGGAAGAAATTTATTAATTGCTTTTTTTTAGTTTTCGGAACACTTCCTGTTAAAATTACAAAGATTAATAAATCTAGTTATTTAACGGTAAACATATCGAACAATAGTTTTTCGATTTCCAAATTAGAAAAATGATTCATTGAGGTTTCTATAAAAATATCAATTTTATTTATCAAGCACAATCTTGAATTCTGTTTTTAACTGTTGGAAAACTTCCTTTCAACTTTTTCTTACATGTTGCGGGTTTAATTAAAATTAACATGCATGGTAAAGACATAAAGCATGATAACATAAAATCACCAAATCATCGAAAGGCTCTGTCTTACTTTTATACATCATAACGAAACATAAACAAAAATAAATTACGAAATAAAGTGTTGGTGAATTTCAAACAGTTTCTTTTTATTGTTTATTTAAGATATAAAATAGAAATTCATGTTATGAAAAAATCATATAAACTTCACAAATTATAAATTATTATTTGTTTTCGGTTTTAAATTAAATTATTCATTTTTC
>BPLQ01003924.1:0-130521 GCA_021605075.1 Caerostris darwini | reverse complement strand
TAATTTTCTGGTTGAATACACTCCATACAAACAGCTCAAGATCAGGAAAGAACTTTTCAAAGGACAAAGGGGCATAATAAAAAAGTCATCTGGGACTTTGAAATATCCTGGTATCCTGAACTGGAATACTCTCGTATTCAAGTCTCACAGGCGTTCATAGGAAAAACAATACTTCATATTAAAAATAATTTTCTTACAAAAAAATTTTAATTTTTTATGCGTTCTTGAGAAGTATACAAATGTGGTATTTTTCCTTTCGTACCAAAAGCCTAATAAATTAATTTTTAAAATTATTTCTGCATTAATCGGAGATGAATTAATTTCATTAGAAGATATTGCACACTACATTTAGCTTGATTGATGGACGATTTAGAAGATTAACTAGGATAGAATCTTACCAATGGCTTTGGTCGGGATTTTCGAATATGAACTACTAGAACAGCTTTGGGCCATTTTAAGCAGACGAATGACTTACTGGATTTAATTTTTTTTGAAAATCTAAAAAGAACTTTCTGAAGACAGAAGGGACACAGTAAAAAAGTTCCAAATTAATATAATGGTATGCAATCCTCCAAGGCGTTTATAGTAAAAACAATATTTCCTATTAAAAAAATTTTTTTCCAGAAACAAATCTCATTCTTTTATTCGGCTTTTGGAAGTGTAGAAATTAGGTATTTCCATTTCATAAAAAAGCCTAATTATTTAATTTTCTAATTACTAAAATACTAATTCATTTCCCTCTTATCCCTGTGTAACTTTTATTCACCATCCATATGTGGTTTAATTCAGCTTGCAAAGTCTACATCAACCATCCAAATTCAACCTATCCAAAATTCAACATCCTTTACTAGTTTCCACGAGGATTAGTTAGTATTAGTTTAGTAAAAAATATGTTAAAATATACTGCCCAAAATCAATTTTGTTAAAAAAAATTACTTTTTCAGCGGAAATAATATTTAATTAAATATCCCTATAGTTTAGAGTTAGAAAAATAATTTGCATGTCTAGTAGTTTTAACATGAAGTTCTATACTAAAACAAAAGAACTTGTCTCCTTCGATTTTTACATATGAATTAGATGATAAAATTAGCAAATTGTTATCCCAAATCTCTAAGACGACAGCTTAATTATTCGCTTATTAAATACTGATATCAGAATTAAATTTATTTGAGACAAAAAAAAAAGTCTCCAACATTCAACGACACCACTATAAAAAGAAGCGAAACTACCACTCTGTCATTTCTCGAATAACATGAAACGACAGAAAATAGGTTGATTAACATCCCAGAGATTCATTAGGATGGTATACTATGACAACATTGAGAAGATTACTCTCTTTACTTAATATCCGAAAGAAAAAAATATCCGCATTAACTCTCATTAACACCAGCGTGGAGAAAGAAGAGTTTTAGTGACACTGAACAACCCAAAGATGGTAATCATTATCCGTGGAAAGTTTGGAGTACATTTTTGAGCCTGGCAATTGAGTAATTAGAGAGGTACTATGTTTCGCAAGCATAAAGGATTATGATAGCTTAAATGATCCTTGTGGACTTTTTTTTGTTTGAATAATTATAGGATAAAACACTTTTTCCGTCTTTTCTCAAATTTCACTTTGAATTAAAAATTAAAACGAGATAGTTTAACACGAATTTTGTGGTTTAGTTGGATATATGATCGTGTGAATTTATTTAATATGGAATAAAATGAATTTTTAAATATATTTTATCTACATTGGTTAGATTTTTTAAATTTTCCCATTTAAAAGGTTATTATTTAATAGTGAGCGATACTGGTTTAATTTTAAGAAGGCTGAATGTATTAATTTTGAAGTAGTATTATGTAGTTTTCTTTTAGTATAAAGTTTCGCTCATTTCCTTGAAATGTTTTTAATTTGAAATATTTCCTCTAAAAATTTTTGGAATGAGATATCTCAAATTAATATGATTTCAGTTTGATAAAAAGTATATATTATTCTCGGACCTAGTATAACAATATATGAATATTTTACTATCCCCATCAAATTAATAAACTATGCATTCAATTATTTTTTGACAAATAATTTAATTTTTTTTAATTTTACCTGGTTTTAAAATTCTTGCAAAGCTTAGTCAAATAGTGATTATATAAATTTGCTTGTATAACTTATTTTTCTATCTATTTGTGGCTTTAATTTAGTTTACAACATCTGCATCAACCTTACAAATTTAACTTATCAAAAACTTCAACATCCTTTATATACTTTAAGCAGGATTAGTTAGGACTGGTTTACTAAAAAATCATGTTAAAATATTTTTTCAAAATCAATTTTGATTAAAAATATTACTTTTTCACGTGAAATAATATTTAATTAAATATCACTATAGCTTACAGAGTTAGAAAAATAATTTACATGCCCTACAGTTTTATTGAGAAAATCTACACTAAAACAAAATAATATGTCCTATTTGATTTTTACACAAGAATTAGATAATAAAATTAGCAAATTACTATCCCAAATCTCCAAGACGACATCTTAATTAACCGCTTATTAAATACTGATATCCTACTTAAATTTATTTGGAGAAAAAATAAGACGCTAATATTCAATGACGCCATCATAAAAAGAAGCAAAACTGCCACTCGGTCATTTCTCAAATACCGAATAACATGAAACGACAGAAAATAGGTTGATTAACATCACAGAGATTCATTAGGATGGTATAATATGACAACATTGAGAAGATTACTCTCTTTACTTAATATGCGAAAGAAAAAATATCCGCATTAACTCTCATTAACACCAGCGTAAAGAAAGAAGAGTTTTAGTGACACAAAACAACCCAAAGACGGTAATCATTATCCGTGAAAAGTTTGAGTACATTTTTGAGACTGGCAATTGAGCAATTAGAAAGGTACCGTATTCCACACAACTAGAGGATTATGATAGCTTAAATGATCCTTGTGGAATTTTTTGTTTGAATAATTATAGGACAAAACTCTTTTTATTTCTTATCTCAAATTTCACATTGAATTAAAAATTAAAACGAAATAATTTAACTCGAATTTTGTGCTTTAGCTGGATATTTGAAAGTGTGAATTTGTTTAATATGGAATAAAATGATTTTTTAAATACATTTAATCTAGATTTTTTAGATCGTTATAATTTTTACATTTAAAAATAGTTATTATTGGTATAGTGAGACATGATGGATTAATTTTAAGAAATCTGAATGTATTTATTTTGAAATAATATTACTTAGTTTTCTATAAGTATGAAAGTTCGCTGATTTCTTTGTAATGATATGAAATTGAAATATTTAATTTCAGATAAAATTTTTGAGATGATATATTTCAAATAAATATCCTTTCAGTTGTTAAAAATTATTATTATTATATAACTTATAACAATAATTGCATATTTTATTCTCGTCAACAAATTAATAAATTATGCATTTAATTATTTTTTGACAAACAATTTAAATCCTTTCAATTTCATATGGGTTTAAAATTCTTGCAAAGCTTAGTCAGGTACAAATCATAAAAATTTTCCTATGTAACTTATTTTTCCATCCATTTGTGACTTTAATTTAGCTTACAACGACTGCATCAACCCTAAAAATTCAATCAACCTAAAACTTCAACATCCTTTAATTAATTTAAATTGGATTAGTTAGGATTAGTTTACAAGAAAATGTTAAAATATGCTACAAAATTGAATTTTGATAGGAAATTATACTTACTTATTTTGGTAAAATTATATTTAATTAAATATCCCTATGGTTTGTAGAGTTAGAAAAAGAATTTGCATGTCCTGCATATTTAATGAGAAAATCTGCACTAAAACAAAAGAATATGTCTCTTTTGATTTTTACTCAAGAATTAGGTAATAAAATTAGCAAGTTATTATCTCAAATCTCTAAGGTGACAGCTTAATTAACCGCTTATTAAATACTGATATCCGAATTAAATTTATTTGGTAGAAAAAAATAAGACTCTAATATTCAATGACGGCATCATAAAAAGAAGCAAAACTGCCACTCGGTCATTTCTCAAATACCGAATAACATGAAACGACAGAAAATAGGTTGATTACCATCACAGAGATTCATTAGGATGGTATACTATGACAACGTTGAGCAGATTACTCTCTTTACTTAATATACGAAAGAAAAAATATCCGCATTAACTCTCATTAACACCAGCGTGGAGAAAGAAGAGTTTTAGTGACACCGAACAACCCAAAGACGGTAATCATTATCCGTGAAAAGTTTGGAGCACATTTTTGAGCCTGGCAATTGAGCAATTAGAGAGGTACTATATTCCGCAAGAATTGAGAATTATGATAGCTTAAATGATCCTTGTCGACTTTTTTGTTTGAATAATTATAGGACAAAACTCTTTTTATTTCTTATCTTAAATTTCCCTTTGCATTAAAAATTAAAACGAGATAATTTAACACGAAATTTGTGGTTTAGCTGAATACTGGATCGTGTGAATTTATTTAATATGGAATAAAAAGAATTTTTAAATATATTTAATCTAGATTAGTTATATCTTAAGAATTTTCACATTTAAAAAAATTATTTTTGGTATTGTGAGAAATACTGATTTTATTTTTAAAACTCTGAATGTATTTATTTTGAAATAGTATTATGTAGTTTTCTATTAGTATAATATTTTGTTCATTCCTTTGAAATGATTTAAATTTGAAATATTTCGTCTAAAAATGTTTGAGATGAGATATTCAAATTAATATCATTTCATGTTGTTAAATAGTATTTATTATTATATACCCTATAACAATAATTGTAAATTTTACTATCACCATCAAATTAATAAACTATGAATTCAATTATTTTTAAACAAATAATTTAATTCCTTTCAATTTCACCTGGTATTAAAATTCTTGCAAAGCGTAGTCTGATAGAGATCATAAAACTTTTTTTCCTGTGTAACTTATTTTGCTATCCATTTGTGATTTTAACTAATCTTACAACGACTGCATCAACCTTAAAAATTCTACCTATTCAAAACTTTCACGTCTTTTAAATGTTATGAGCATTATTGGTTAAGATTAGTTTACTAAAAAATTATATTAAAACATACTACCCAAATCATTTTTAATTAAAAAGATTCCTATTTATTTTGGTGAAATAATCTTTAATTAAATATCACTATAGTTTACAGAATTAGAAAAAGAATTTGTATATCCAGTAGATTTAACGTGAGAATCTATACGAAAACAAAAGAATATGTCTGCTTTGATTTTTATGTCAGAATAAGGTAATTAAATTATCAAATTATTATTCAAAATCTCCAAGGCGACAGCTTAATTAACCGCTTATTAAATACTGATATCCGAATTAAATTTATTTTTGGAAAAATAAGACGCTAATATTCAATGACACCATTATAAAAAGAAGCAAAACTGCCACTCGGTCATTTCTCAAATACCGAATAATATGAAACGACAGAAAATAGGTTGATTACCATCACAGAGATTCATTAGGATGGTATACTATGACAACATTGAGAAGATTACTCTCTTTACTTAATATGCGGAAGAAAAAATATCCGCATTAACTCTCATTAACACCAGCGTGGAGAAAGAAGAGTTTTAGTGACACTGAACAACCCAAAGATGGTAATCATTATCCGTGGAAAGTTTGGAGTACATTTTTGAGCCTGGCAATTGAGCAATTAGAGAGCTACTATATTCCGCAAGAATAGAGGATTATGATAGCTTAAATGATCCTTGTGGACTTTTTTGTTTGAATAATTATAGGACAAAACTCTTTTTCTTTCTCATCTTAAATTTCACATTGAATTAAAAATTAAAACGAGATAATTTAACGCGAATTTTGTGGTTTAGGTGGATGCTTGATCGTGTGAATTTATTTAGTATTTAATAAAACGAATTTTTAAATATATTTAATCTAGATTGGTTAGATCTTTTAGAATTTTCATGTTTAAAAATAATTATTTTTGGTATAGGGAGAGATGTTGGCTAAATTTTAATAAAGTTGAACGTATTTATTTTGAAGTAGTATTACTTATTTTTATATTAGTATAATGTTTCACACATTTCTTTAAAATGATTTTAATTTGAAATATTCCATAAGATAATTTTTAAGATAAAATATTTCAAATTAATATCATTCCAGTTAGTTAAAAAGTAATTATCGTTATAAAACCTATAACAATTAATGCATATTTAATTATTGCCATTAAATTAATAAACTATGCATTCAATTATTTTTTTGACAAACAATTTTAATTTCCTCAGGTTATAAAATTCTTTTAAAGCTTAGTCAAATAGGGATCGTAAACATTTTTCTTAAAATTTAAGAATATTTATATAGTCCCCTTATATTAATATATTCATTTGAGTACGGAATAAATTTGCGAAAAAGAAACTATTTATCAAATTGTATCTGTAATTAACATATTTTGTTCCTATAGAAAATCAGAATTATTCAGATGATAATTTTGGCGCTAAATAATTTATTGATAGTATATATTAATATACCCATTTGTATAAGGAATAAATCCGCTAAAATGAAACTGTTTACCAATATGCATTTTATATTAACATAATTTTTTCAAATAGAAAATCAAAATTATTCTGCTGAAATTGTTTGTGCTAAATAATTTATTGATTACATATTATTTGATTTATTTATTGTAGCATATATTGTTAGAATATAATATTTTATATTATTTTAGCATTATTTTTAGCAAATATTATTTGATTTTTTTAGCATATACGACCACTTGAGTACGGAATAAAATTAGCAAAAACAAAAAAAAACAAAAAAAAAACATTTACCAAATTGTTGCTTACATTAACATATATTTTCCAATGAAGAATCAAAATAATTCTAAGGATAATTCTGGTGATAGATAAAATTTATTGATAGCATATATTAATATACCCATTTGAGTATGGAATAAATTTGCTAAATGGAAATTGTTTACCAAATTGTAGCTATATTAACATAATTTTTTCAAATGGAAGAGCAGAATTATTCTTATGATAATTTTGGTTTTAAGTAATTTATTGATAGTATATATTAATATACTCATTTATGCTCATTCATAAGAACATTAAAATTAAAATTCTTTAGTTCAACGCACGTTTTGAAGATCACATTTGCAATTCGTCCAGAATTATATTAAAAAATTAAGTAGTTTGACAACTCCATTTTTAAATATATCATTATGTACCCATTTTCTAAATCAAAGCTAGTTTATTTTAAATATACCCTAACACAAATCACAAATATTACTATTAGAATTTAGTAAAACTATACAATGCAGATTAAATTACATAATTAAAACAATGTTAATTCTTTCATAAAAATCTTTAACTGAATTTCTATTGGTTTCAGTCCAAGGAATAAAGTTCAGACAAATCTAAATTTACACTAAAAATTGGAGAAAGAATAAAAGCAACTCAAAAGAAAATAGCAATATATTTTGGCCCTATAACCTATATTTTAGTAACAAACGATATCCACAATTTTTTTTTTCGTTTTACGTTGAAACAAAAATAGATAAAAACTCAAAAGGTAAAATACGTCTTGCTAAGAACGCTTTTTCTTTACAATCCTCTGTATCGGATATCGTTCAGGCTTAAACACCAAATATTACAGCCCTGTAAGCACAGCATCTCCAAGCTCGATAATGAACTCAACTTTAAAAGATACTGTTTTAGCGGCACTTTAATTACGGAAATTGTAATCAATTCTAAATATGTACCTCTATTCCAAATAAACAAATATGTACATTTGTTCCAAATTAACACATATGTACGCCTTCCAAATCAACACATATGTACATTTGTTCCAAATTAACACATATGTACGCATTCCAAATCAACACATATGTACATTTGTTCCAAATCAACACATATGTACGCATTCCAAATCAATACATATGTACACCTATTCCAAAGCAACCCATATGTACACTTGTTTCAAATCAACACACATGTGCATCTATTCCAAATCAACACATATGTACACATATTTCAAAAAATTCATTTAGTTTTACCCCTAATACAAATCACAAATATTGCTATTAGAATCTTATATAGCAATGCAGATTAAATTAGATTACTTAAACAACGTTCATGTTTTTCAGAAAATATTTTAACTCAATTTTTATTGTTTTTAGTCAAAGGAATTACAATTTACCCTTAAAATTGTAGAATGAATAAAAGCAACTAAAAGAAAATACGTTAGTCAATATATTTAAGTTCTATAACATATATTTTTATAACAAACGACATTCACAGTTTTTTTCACACAATTTTATTTCTTTTTCGTTTTATTTTGAAGCAAAAATAGATAAAAACCTAAAAAGTAACATACGTCTCGCTAAGAACACTTTTTCTTTACAATCCTCTGTATCGGATATCGTTCAGGCTTAAACACCAAATATTACAGCCCTGTAAGCACAGGCCGATAAAGAACTCAAGCTTTAAA
Organism: Caerostris darwini; assembly: GCA_021605075.1. NCBI lineage: Eukaryota > Metazoa > Arthropoda > Arachnida > Araneae > Araneidae > Caerostris > Caerostris darwini. The sequence continues at coordinate 122,050 of BPLQ01003924.1, read as the reverse complement.
AGATACTGTTTTAGCGGCACTTTAATTACGGAAATTGTAATCAATTCTAAATATGTACCTCTATTCCAAATAAACAAATATGTACATTTGTTCCAAATTAACACATATGTACGCCTTCCAAATCAACACATATGTACATTTGTTCCAAATTAACACATATGTACGCATTCCAAATCAACACATATGTACATTTGTTCCAAATCAACACATATGTACGCATTCCAAATCAATACATATGTACACCTATTCCAAAGCAACCCATATGTACACTTGTTTCAAATCAACACACATGTGCATCTATTCCAAATCAACACATATGTACACATATTTCAAAAAAATTCATTTAGTTTTACCCCTAACAAATCACAAATATTGCTATTAGAATCTTATATAGCAATGCAGATTAAATTAGATTACTTAAACAACGTTCATGTTTTCAGAAAATATTTTAACACAATTTTTATTGTTTTTAGTCAAAGGAATTACAATTTACCCTTAAAATTGTAGAATGAATAAAAGCAACTAAAAGAAAATACGTTAGTCAATATATTTAAGTTCTATAACATATATTTTTATAACAAACGACATTCACAGTTTTTTTCACACAATTTTATTTCTTTTTCGTTTTATTTTGAAGCAAAAATAGATAAAAACCTAAAAAAGTAACATACGTCTCGCTAAGAACACTTTTTCTTTACAATCCTCTGTATCGGATATCGTTCAGGTTTAAACACCAAATATTACAGCCCTGTAAGCACAGGCCGATAAAGAACTCAAGCTTTAAAAGATACTGTTTTAGCGGCACTTTAATTTCGAAAATTCTACGTGAGAGAATTCCAACAGGCCTCTTTATATCCTCATGTGAAAATAAACTCCTGGAGCATTCTTCAGCAAATGTCCAGCAAGAAGAAAAAAAGAAAAGAGCAAATAATAATAAAGATGTATGGGTGCAGATGGAGATAAAAATTTCTGGTCTTGTGGCCAGGGAAAGAATCGTTTGTCTTCCGCCATGCGCGAAAGCAAATAGTGGTGTCTGCTGCAGATCGCATTCTTCAGAACCATTGGATGCAACAAATTATTACTTTGTGAGCCCCGCTTCTGGCTATAAGTGCTGCCTTGTTATTTTGCCACTGGTGATATTTTTCTCTCGATGGAGCCTCCTTTCTTCCAAGGAAGACCTAAGGTAGACAGAAGAATAACAAGGACAGTGGTATGAGATACGAGTCTAATTTTATATTATAAGTGTGGTGCGTGATATGACAAATTATGCTGATTAGTTTTTGTAAACTTTCAGATGCAACTCAAGAACTGTTAATAGTATGTCAGTTATGTTTCATATACATATGTTGATAGCATTATAAGTTAGAGATGTGTTATAATTGGCTGCGTCTGTAATATAATCTTCGAAAATAACTATAATGTTCTGAAAAACTGACCAACTGACTCCGTGGTACTAGAATCCATGTTAGACCGTGGACGTCTGCATATTGGCAGATTTCCGAAACAGGAGATGTTTTTTTTTGACTGGGCAAAATTATTAGTAGTAATAGTCCAATATATTTCAGTAGTATTCCAAATATTGGTAGTAATATTCCAGTATAAGGTTGTCAGCCCTACGCTCAACTCTCTACAGTCATATTAAAACTGTACCTATAGTTTATTATTTTGCCAGTAGTGATATTTTTCTCTCTATGGAGCCTCTTTTTTCCAAGTTGGCCGTGGAAGACCCAAGGTAGATAGAAGAATAACAAGGACAGTAATATGAGATACGAGTCTAATTTTATATTATAAGTGTGGTGCGTGATATAACAAATTACGTAGATTAGTTTTCGAAACTTTGAGATACAGTGCAAGAACTGTTAATCGCATCTCATTTATCTTTAATATTTTTCATGCGAGTTATTTGTTGTTTGTCGCTCTATGATCCTTTTTTGCACACTTTAGGCTAATTAGACAGGGACCTACAGTTTAACGTGGATTTCGAACCACTAACACACATCCATGCCACGAATGATCGAACCTGAAGCCTGTGGTACCTTTGATTCGTTGATGTGGTTTAAAAGTTAGAGAGGTATTATAATTGATTTCATCTATAATATAAACTTCTAAATAACTATAATGTTTTGAAAAACTAACTAACTCTCTGGCATTACAGTTCGTGTTTAACCATGGCCGTCTTACTTCTGACAGATTCCGAAACAGAAGATATTTTCTTTTTAAGGGGTAGTGTTGTTAGCCCTAAGTCAAATGGTCTACAGTCATATTCGGCCTGGACTTACGATTTATTATTTTGACTGTGGTGATATTTTTTCCCTATGGAGCCTGTTTCTTCCAAGTTAGTCGTGGAAGACCTAAGGTAGATGGAAGAATAAGGATTGAAGGAAGGTTCCTAAGAATTGAAGGAACAGCATGATTAAATTTCTCCCTGATTAAAAAATTCTGTGCTCTTAGAAATAAAATCATTTTAAAATTTTTCAACTAACATTAATAATTCGATAAATTATTTTTAAATTTGATCTAACAAAATTTTTAAAAGTTTACTTTAAATGGGTGATAATTTTTTTGAGACCTGAATGATGTCTAACTGGCGCTTTTCGTTCGAACTGTAAACTGGTTCGAATCCAATCTCTCCTAACTCGTCACGAAGAAAAGTCATATTTTCAATATTTTCCTTCCTTCAATCATTTATGGGCTCGTGGGCTTGGCCAGCCAAGTGGGATAAGAAACAACAAAAACAACAACAACATTATAAACACACTATATTTTCTATCCAATATTTTGCAAAATAATTCAATTTTATATGAAAACATTATTCTTTTCCATCTCCGAACCTGTAGAGATCTTTTTCTTTTTATTTTGAATTTATAAATAGACAAAATAACGTTATTTTTCTTCTTATTTGGCTCAACAACTCCATGGTGGGCCAAGGCCGTCTGCCTGCTGGCAGATAAAATAAAGTTAGCTTATGTAATATTTTTATTCTTTTACCACTAGAAAAAAAAAGAAATATAGAATGTTGTATTTATGGTTAAAGTTATAGTTTAATACCGCTGTTAACACTTCATAAGATGAATGACAAAACATTTTTCCGCTTTTACAAAATTGCAGAATATTTCCTGAAGTTTATCCAGTTCCAGTTATATTTATTCTTCTTACTATGATTTTGTAACATTTCAATACTTACAAAATTACTTATGCAATGAAAAACAAACACAAATAAAATTAAAATTTTTAAATTAATTAAAATTTTTATAAATTGAAATGTTTTTTTATAATGTTATGTTCTACTTATGCAAACTACAACCAGTCCGACTATAAGTGATTTTAGGGAAGACATTGCCTTCGAATAGAATATGTAGAGGTGCACTAAAACCTGAAAAATAGAATAAAACCTGAAAACTTCTCACAAGATAGCCTGGCTATCGATGTTATACGTTTAACACACGTTATAATTTTCATCCAGTCTCTTCCGCTTTGAAAACAGTGATTGCTACATATACCACCAGCGGATTTGAACTTTACTCCTCCTGCACCCGAGCTGAATACGTTTTTTCCTCCCACAAATAATCTGAAATAGCTCACACATGATTACATAAAAGTTACCAGGCTAAAGAAAGAAGTTCTATTCCACTATGTCTTGAATTACAGTTAATTGATTTGTAAAATAAAAACTTTTAATAAGCGTTGTGATAGAGAGTTTTCAATCAAAATGTGCACTGCCTGGTTCAATTTTTTAGATTTTTTCCTGGACATTCACTTCCACTTATGGGAAAATAAAGCACGAACTTGTGGTGTATCATAGGCTATGCTAAACCCACTTTACATCTGTATTATCATTGGAAAAATCTTTCAGGTGAATCAAATTTTCAACAACAACACGGCAATTTGGCTGTTAGTCTTTCCCTTGAAGTTCTTATATTACGTGACTAAGAAGTGGTTGCTACAAAAACAGAACTTGAGTATCCTTTAGAACAAATTTTGAATTTTTATTTACTGTGACTGGAAGAATAGAAAGAAATATTAAATGTTTTAGCAATTGTGGGAGAATGGGAGACAAAATGTAGACCAGAGGTATTTGAATGCTCTTAAAATATTGCATATATATGTTACAAAATCTATAGACAATTAAAAAACGATCTATATTTCTAGGATGATAGTTTAACAGCTAAATAATAAAAATTAAAATTCAATCAAATTAAAAAGAGATTGTATTATGATAAATTATTCATATATATATTCATCTTTCATATTATTAATTGTTCACATTATTTGATTAGCATATAATATATATAATATGAATTCTTCCAAATTAATTGCGTTAATACGAGATTATTAATTAATTACAAAATGAAGTATAGCATTGTTATTTTTTCAGAAAAAGAAAAATCTCGTCAACGATTAAAAGCTGAGTGTTTATCAATTAACATTGAAAACAAAAATATATAATTTGACATCTTGAATCATAAACTGAAAATAAAAAAATGCAATGAACAAATTAAAGTGAATACATATACGAACATATCAATAACACAAATTAAACTAACTTAAATAGTTAAACGAATTTATTTCAAACTAATTATTAAAGCACTTTAATAATATTTTGATCCATCATTTAGAAGAAAGATGATTTAACTTCGAATATAAAACAACAATAGAGAAAAATTAAGCAATAAGCATAATGTGGAATTTCAAAATGAAGACGATCATTAAAAACGTACATATGGTTGATTGTTTTGATAATCTGCAAAAATTCGAGGTGATATTGAGTTAATTAAAGAAAATAATTGATTATGAAATAAAAATATTAAAAATTTACTAAAAAAGTAAAAATAGAAAAATAATTTAACTAAAAGTATTATTAAAAAAATTGTTTTACAAAATTAAAAGCCTTTTACAATATATTCAATAATATATTTCAAATTCTTAAAACATTAAGCATTGCTAAAATGCTCTTACGAAAAAATCATTGCTATACACAAAACCCACTAAAACAACCACAAGATTTTAAAAATAAGAGTTTCATTACAAATATAAAGTTGAAACAAATGTACTGTTAATTAATTATTCTCGATAACTTAAATCAACAATACAACTTACAATCAACATATAAATAAAGGCAATTCATTGATATAAATCAATATTTGTACAGAAAAATGTCTAATAATAGTTTAAATATAATAAAAAATACAAAATCCTTGATAAAATATAACTCCATAATTAAATTCTTGAATTATTTTACTTAATCCATAAATAAATATGACTCCATATGCAACTCCAAAGGAAATATACTTTGATAATGATTTCTAATTGTTATCAGTGTTTTGTCAATAACGGCAACGAATTTAGTACATAGGATGTTAATAGACTATTTTACAAAAACCAAAAGCATTTTACATAATTATCTAATAATGTATTTCAAGTTTTTTAAAATATTATGCATTGCTACAAGGATCTTACGAAAAAATCATTGCTATACACAAAACCCACTAAAACAACCACAAGATTTTAAAAATAAGAGCGTCATTACAAATCTAAAGCTGAAACAAATTTACTGTTAATTATTCTCGATAACTTAAATCATCTAAATGAAGTCTCAACAACTTTGTTCATTTTGAAATAATTGTCGCCGTTCCCAAATAGAATGCAAATTCGTCTCCCAACAACTCTGTTTAGAATTTTGCAAATAGATAATTAATCATAGCTTAAAACTGCACTTCAACGACAGTCATTTGTGTATTAGAAACTAATGATTCATTACTGAAGAGTTAGCAATCAGAATAGTTGATTGAATTTCTACGAGCAGAAGAATTGAAGATTTGAAACACTGTCTCGAAAATTACTATTTTAGTCGTTAATTAGTAGTTGTTATTATCTAAAGCACTCCAAAAGGAAATATGCGCTGATAATGATTTCGAAGTATTATTCAGTTGTTTTGTCAATAACAGCAACGAATTTTGTGAATAGATGTTGTGAGAAAGGGTTAAATTTTAACAGGAAATTAAAAAAAAATGTTATTCAATTATTTATTTCATAAAATATTTATTTTGCTTGCTATGCAAATATTTTAATTATAACAATTACAATCAACATGTAAATACATTCAATTTATTGATAAAAATCAATATTTTTTACAGAAAATATCTAATAATAGCTTACATAAAATATAAAATAAATAATCCAAAAATAAATATAACTTCAATAAAAAAATGTGGAATTTCAAAATAAAAACATTCATAAAAGACGCATAAATCCCGATTATTTTGATAATCTGAAAAAACTAGAGATCTGTAAAAAAAATATAAAATCTGTTTAGAAAATATGAATTCTGTTTAGAAGTTTATTTTAAACTAATAATTAAAAAAACATTAATAATATTTTTATGTATTTTTTGTAAGAAAGAGGATTTACCTTCAAATGTAAAACAATATTAGGGAAATATTAAGCAATACGCTTGATGTGGAGTTTCAAAATGAAGACTATAATTAAAAACGTACAAATGCTCAATTGTTTTGAAAACAAAAAAAAACTACAATTTTATAAGGATAACCATTCCTTAACAATAAAAAAAATTGAAATATAAGTTAATTAAAATAAATAATTCAAATGCAGTTAATTATAATAAGTTAAGATATAAGTTAATGCAAATAAGTTAATTATAATAAATAATTGATTATGAAATAAAAAATGCCAAAAATTTACTAAAAAACTAAAACTACAAAAATAATTTAACAAAAAATATTATTAAAAATACTATTTTACAAAAACCAAAAGCCTTTTACATAATTACCTAATAGTATATTTGAAGTTTTAAAATATTATGCATTGTTAAAATGCTCTTACGAAAACATCATAACTATACCTAAAACCCACTAAAACGATCACAAGATTTTTAAAATTAGAGCTTCATTACAAATACGAAGTTGAAACAAATTTACTGTTAATTATTCTCGATAACTTAAATTGTCTAAATGAAGTCTCAACAACTTTGTTTATTTTGAAATAGTTGTCGCCGTTCCCAAATAGAATGCAAATTCGTCTCCCAACAACTCTGTTTAGAATTTTGCAAATAGATAATTAATCATAGCTTAAAACTGCACTTCAACGACAATCATTTGTGTATTAGAAACTAATGATTCATTACTGAAGAGTTAGCAATCAGAATAGTTGATTGAATTTCCACCAGCCGAAGAATTGAAGATTTGAAACACTGTCTCGAAAATTACTATTTTAGTCGTTAATTAGTAGTTGTTATTATCTAAAGCACTCCAAAAGGAAATATGCGCTGATAATGATTTCGAAGTATTATTCAGTTGTTTTGTCAATAACAGCAACGAATTTTGTGAATAGATGTTGTGAGGAAAGGGTTAAATTTTTACAAGAAATTAAACAAAAAATGTTATTCAATTATTTATTTCATAAAATATTTATTTTACTTGCAATCCCATAATTTTAATTATAATAGTTACAATCAACATATAAATTCAAGCAATTTATTGATAAAGAACAAAATTTTTTATAAAAAAATTTTAATAATAGATTAAATAATTATTTTATAAAATAAATAACCCTTAAATAAATATAACTGCAAATAAATACAACTTAAATCTTAAATAAGCATAAGTCCATAGTTAAATTCTGGAAATATTCTACTTAATTCTTAAATAAATATAACTCTAAAGGAAATATACATTGATAAAGATTCCTAGTTATTATTCAGTGGCCTATTATTAAAATATGGTGAAGGTGAATCACAATTATATAGAAAATCATATTTAATTTAAATATATGATCAGTTATTCTTAATTGACACATTTTGCTAAGATTTAAAACAAATAAATAAAATAAAATAAACTTTAAATATTTTTGGAAATAAAATTTTTTAATACTTATTTGTATTTCCAATTTTGTCTTAAAAAAAAATCAAGTATTTAAATATTAGATTTCTGTTGCTCATTTCTCATTGCTTGAATTGGGGTTATCTTCTTAAAAAAATATATAAAATACAATTATTCCTAACGTCATCACCTAGCAAGTGAAATTCTTCATTTGTATCTAATATATGATAAAGCTCGTGGCTCAATAGCAAAGTACTTTAACTTACATGAAAGAGTTCAAAACTTCTAGTGACAAGCTTCGCAACTCACTGTTTTTCAGATAGGAGCAAACTCGATGGCAAATGTGACGGTTCCTACTTAAGGTTTAGTAAAACTAATGGATTTTGAAGCAATTGGCGCTGCAAATGTTTGAAATGTTTCTTCGTTATACAACACACAAATGCGAGACATTCCCATTAAATAAAGACATCACTCTTTCTTCTACCCATGTATCGGTGGGTTGGTCTTGACAAATGAATTGAACACAAGATACATGTTAAATATTTTACTTTCCGAATTTTATTATTTAAGCTTAATGTTAACTTGATATGATGTTCATCTCATCCTAAAAATTTGAATCTATTACGTAACAATGTGATTTGTAATATCTGTGCAAAAGACTGTACCAGAACTTAAGTTTTTGAAATGGCGGAAAGATAGCGTGAAACCAAGATTTCGTAAAGATACTTTGATGAGTCAATATAATATTAAAATCTTGATCAAATGATTAAAAAATGAGTTCTTCAACTTATTATTCTATGCATTTTGATGAGATTCATCCAATTGACCTTTATGCATACGCACGATAATAAAATGCAATTATTGCATGTGTCTGTTAATTGTATTAAGTGGAATACTAATTCAATGCTTTGGATCACAGCGAAGTTGATAAAAATTGCTAACTAAATTATAATTTTTGTTAATTCTAATTCTAATATTCATGTTTTTAGTTTAATTTTATTCATATTCTGATGATAACATGATTTATTTCTGCTTCATCAATTAGCCGCGATTACTGAAGGCTGAAATGTACCAGTGATTAGTTATTCTACTACGCTATTATACTATATTCCTGAACCTATTTGTAATGAAGCTAACAATCAAATTTCAATTAGCATTACAATTATAATCAACATTCAAATGTTAGTCACTAGATTACAAAAACATCAATTTCATTATTCAAGCAACAACGTGGACATTATCCAATTATAAGCTCAAATCCTATTATAAATATTATAAGTTTAATTTATTTTATATAAAAATATTAATTTTCCGTAAAATAAATAAGTAAATTATACGTATAATTAATTATATAATTATGATTAACAAAATATTTAAGTTAATTATAAAGAAATAATTATTAATTAACGATAAAATAATAAGCAAATAATTAACATTAATTAATTGAATTATTTTAAGAATTTTTTAATAAATTTTAAGATTTGTGAACTTATGACAGTACGTTTAACCTCAGATTTTCTTTACAATAAAAGCAAAAAAAAAAAATAATGTATGCAATAGAGAGAAATTCGTGAGCAGATTTCAATGTTTGAATACTAATTTGGTTTTAATCATTTTATGGTCGTCAGCAAACTTTCAAAATTGGAAATATATTTTGATATTTATGTATCCATCAAGTCTGGATCAGATCTGCTAGTTTCTAAATAAATGTGGACATTTGTTAACATATGAAAGTGCATTTAACCTCAGGTTTTCATTACAATACAGGTAAAACATAATGCTCATAATAGAAGGAAATTTGTGGGCAGATTTCCATGTTTGAATAATAATTTTGTTTTATTCATTTATATGGTCGTCAACAAACTTTCAAAATTGAAAGTATGTTTTGATATTTATGTATCCAGCAAATCTATATCAGAATCTATTTTCTAAATAAATGTGAAGATTTGTTAACTTATGAAAATTCATTTAACGTCATATTTTCATTACAATACAAAGTGAAATTAATACACGTAATAGAAGGCATAAGCAAATTCCAATGATTGAATACTAATTTTGTTTCATTTATTTATATGGTCGTCTGCAAAGTTTCAAAATTGGAAATATATTTTGGTGTTTATGTATCCAGATCTAATAAATCTAATAGATCAGATCTAAATAAATCTGAAGATATGTTAACTTATGAAAGTGCATTTAACCTCAGATTTTGATTACAATATGAGGAGAAATTAATGCACGTAATAGAAGGAAATTCAGGAGCACATTTCAAAGTTTGAATACTAATTTTGTTTTATTCATTTATACGTCCGTCAACAAACTTTCAAAATTGAAAATTTTTTTGGCATTTATGTATCCAGCAAATTTATATAAGATCCTGCTAGTTTTTAAATAAATCTGAAGATTTGTTAACTTATGAAAGGGAATTTAACCTCAGATAATCTTTACAATATAGGGAAAAATAATGTGCGTAATAGAAGGAAATTCGTGAGCAGATGTCAGTGTTTGAATACTAATTTGGTTTCAATCATTTATACGGTCATCAGCAAACTTTCAAAATTGAAAATATGTTTTGATATTTAAGTATCCAGCAAATATGGATCAGGTCTGCTGGTTTCTAAATAAATGTGAAGATTTGTTTGCTTACGGAAATTGCATTTAACCTCAAATTTTCTTTACAATACAGGGAAAAATAATGCACGTAATAAAAGGAAATTCGTGAGCAGATTTCAATGCTTGAATACTAATTTTGTTCTTAATTCAACAAACTTTCAAAATTGAAAATATATTTTGATATTCATGTATCATCAAATCTAATGTGAAACATAATGTGAAATATTATTATTATTTGTTAACTTATTTAACCTCGGAATTTTCTTTGCAATACATTGAAAAAAATAATGCACGTAATAGAAGGAAATTCGTGATCAGACTTTCAAAATTGGAAATATATTTTGATATTTATGTGCCCAGCAAATCTATATAAATAATAATACTAATTTTGTTTTTAATTCAAAAATTGAAAAAATTCTTTCAAAATTGGAAATATATTTTGATATTTATGTATCTGCAAATTTGGATCCGACTGCTAGTTTCTAAATAAATGTGAAGATTTATTAACTTATGAAAGTGCATTTAACCTCAGATTTTCATTCCAATACAGGAAAAAAAATAATGCACATATCAGAAAGAAATTCGTGAGCAGATTTCAGTGTTTGAATACTAATTTTGTTTTATTCATTTATATGGTCGTTTTATACATTTATGTGGTCAAGAAACTTTAAGAATTGAAAATATATTTTGTTATTTATATATCCAATAAATCTATATCAGATCTTCTAGTTTCTAAATAAATGTGACTTATATTCAGGAAGAACTCAGTTCTTTCAAAAGAATGGGCAAACACTTTCCTCCGCCATTTTGCTTCACCCATTGGTGGCATGCAGCCGTATAATGCTGAAGCCTGACACCTGTTAAGGCCATTAGCATATGAATGAAGTCTGATGAAAGGCCGGCGAAAGTAACTAATGGACGATAAAAGATCCCGATTCAATAGGACGAAAGCTACTGGGTCGTGGGCTTTGATTAACACAGGAGTGCATTTCATACTTCGAATATATACAACGACAAGAAAAAATAGCTTCTTTTTTAAAGTATAGCTGCAACAAAAGTTTAAAGCAAATTAAAAGGGATGGCAGAATTGCACGTGAAATTATATACACAAATGATCCTAAATAAGTAACATTTTTTAATATTAAAAAGAGACTAATTTTTTTGTAATTTACAGTAATAACACAAACATTAAGATGGTATATTGTAATTTTATATTACAATGTATAACATCTATAATTTTTATATATTAAAACAGTTATATAACATGCATGAAAGTTATATATAACATATACAGATGTTGAATTTGAAATATGGAGGTATCTAGTTACAATTGATGAGGCTTAGATATATTTATTTAATTGCAATAGAAAAAGGTACATTAACTATCAAAGAAATATCAAAATTATGTATGCTTGGGAAAACGATTCAAAGAACCATACACACACAAAAAAAAAAAAAAAAAAAAACACCTCTTTTTACATCTAAAGTTACATGTTATGTTTTAAAAGACAATACAACTCCCCAAGAACTATCCCAAAATCTTTATACATCTCTATACAAACTGTAGATTAAATTATAAAATATGATTTCAAGCTAATCAAAACAAAAATAAATCATGATGCTCATAGCTAACGTCAAAATATGTTTATCATGTTAAGGTTATAAGCAAATTTTTGTATGAAAATTATTTGATATTCGAAAAATGGAAGTATGTAGTTACAATTGATGATGCTTGGATATATTTATTTAATTGCAATTGAAAATATGCTCATAACTTAACGAGAAAGAGAAGACAAAAAGGCCTAAAATATTGGTAGACAAAAAAACAAGGGAACTATTGATAAAGGTTTTATGATTCATTCTGTATTCTCTTATGACGGAAAACAAAATAATAAAAGTTGAAAAAAAGTATCAAAATTAACTTGCACTACTATCAAAAAATATATTTTCAAAGAAGACATTCTATTACTTTATATAAATAGTCTTCAGTGTATTAGGTTTCATCATGATAAGTCTACTAGTCATATCTCTTAGTCTTCTCTCGTCTTCTTCATTGTTGCAATAGCCGCATGGTGGGCCGAGGCTGTCTGCCTACTGGCAGATTATCTATAAATCTATATTTGGAAAATAATGAGAATTGAATCGAAATTTAATATATTCCATTTAAATGAATCCCACCTAAGTCCCCAGATGTGTTTCCTATAGATTGCTCTGCATTTGGGCTTTTTTTAAGTATAAGAGGCATGCTGGAGGAACTCTGTAAGATCGTGGAGAAGGAGTGAAACAAAATCAACTTTGATATTTCAATAAAAATTCCTTCAAGAAATCAATAATCAAAATGTAATATGATAGTTTAACAAAGGGGTATCAGACGAAATATGTTAGTAAATAAAAGGTATCTTTCTTTATATATATATATATATATATATACACCCAATTCCAATTATTGAGACGAGATTCTAAATCGTTACAAAAATATGTGTACACTCTCTATAACAATGTAGTGGCGATAGCTTATTTATTTATTTTGCTAGGATGGAATGCAGTAAAATTTAACTATTTTGTACAAACATACAAAGCATTTTATGATGATATAGCAAGTTGCCGAGGACCTGATGGCAGATTGACTAGCGTTCTGGCGCTTTGTGCCACTGGGATCGAGATCCGGCTGTGCCTTGGATGCTTGTAGTGGTTCCAAATCTACCTTAAACCGTAGGTGGTAGGTTCTGTTCTAATATGACTGTAGAGCATTGATTATTGGGCTGACAACTCTACTCCATAAAATGAATGCATTTCCTGTTTCGGAATCTGTCAGTATGCAGACGACTGACAGACTGTCTAACATGAACTGTAGGTCCAGGGAGTTAGTGAGTTAGTTTTAGTATGTTACGGACAAGCAAATTGACCAAGTGTATTAATGATGATCTATGAAATTTAAATATTTAATCATTTTTTTAGTCAAAAAACTAAATACTTGTTCATTTAATTTTTGCTAACTGCAACTAAAAATAGTTTTAATAATAGATTATTTTTTTTTTCTAATAATTCTTTAATTTTGAGTAAGAGATATGTTTTGAAAATCAATCATTGTGTTGTGTGTTGTTGTTGTGTCTAATCCTCAGTGTCCTAAAGATGGAAATCCCACGGGTAATCTACTCATGGATTTCCATCCATGAAATGGAGAGCGGGAGCTTTTGCTGTGACAAAGCTTTCGTAGATAGAAGCCTGAATTGTTCCGTGTCACTGAAGAAGGAGGGCAGTGCCTTCTGGGAGGACTTTAGGGACACTAATCAAAGTTAAACTAACTAAAGTTTTTTCAAACTATAAAACTAATTGAATGAAACATCATGACAACCATGGTATTAAATGATAAAAACGATTTGAGGAGGAAGGATGCAACATAATTTATTTTTGTATAATGCTGAGAGAAAGAATTCACTCTTTGAATATGGATCAAACTATTAAAGTGTTTCAGAACCACCACCTTTATTAAATAGGCTCATTTACATTGTAAAAAAGGAGGGCCTGAATAGCCGAGTGGCTAACCGGTTTCGAAATGGATGTTTGCAGTGGTTCGAATCCAAAACTGATCCCGGTCTAATAGGATCGTAGAGCGTTGCGGGGGAATTGTTACTCCGCATCCGTGGCTTATCTTCAAGTGACACGCGCCCCCAGGGTAATGCAAAGTGAGTACGTCTGTGCAGCGCCTGCCTTAAGGCATCCAAGACCAAGCTGTCTAAAGTGTGTGCCAGCTGCATTAGAAAGAAAAAAATATTATAAAAAGGAAGGCGAAAGTCAAGAAAATTGGCAGTTTTCTCTACTATGGAAAAATAATAACTTCAGCTCTTGTTCATCTTTTAATATAATTATTATTAACTGAAACCGAAATATTCTTTGATTTCACCTTGCAAATGAAATATTTGATGAAATAATAGCTGAAGTTTATTTGTTTTCAATTTTTATTTAATTTCATTGTTGTTTCGGGACTTCTCCAATTTAATTCTGAGGTTAGTCACTTGCTTAATCTGAGAAAATTTTATACGAGATTCAGCGTTTCTGTGAAGGACTTATTACGTTGCATTCACATTTGCAGCCACAATTTCGAAAGTCCCCAGGGACCCTCCTTTCCGAATCAAACTGAAGAACATAGATTCGGGAACTTTCTACTTGGGTTTGTTTATCGTGTATAGAGGAGAATTTCCCTATTTTTAAAAAAAATTAGAGCTGTCCATCAATCAAATCTGACTTGCAGTGCCCAATTATAGATAATTTGTTAGTAAATCTCCTTGCTTCTGTGGGTGAAGCATAAATAAATAAAGTGTTGCATAACTTAGGAAAAAACATAGGAAACTTAACATAAAAAATAAAAAAAATTATAATCAGATGTACCGATATACAGGTTACCATAAAATTTAGAGTTTAATGTAAGAACAAAACGAGCATTCTTAAAAAATTTTAAAAATAATAATAGAATTTCAAACGAATTTCTTTTCTTAAATAAATCTGATTTTTAATTTTTGACATATTTATTTGACAAAAGCCGAACATTGGTGCTTAAGCCATTAGTTCACAGGCTCTCTTTTTGAGCATGTCCTCAAACCGAGAAAGAGCATTACAGTTATTTAAATGTTCCAAAATCATAGGCCGACTAGGATCACACAAAACACTGTTTGGGGAAACCCACACTCCAATTCTATAGAGGTGGTCACGTAAACAGCCATGACCAGTCAAACGTCTAAATAGAGCCACCGTTGTCTTTCTTGGAAGACTGGGAATAGAATGGGACTCTTCCCCCAAAATTCTCAATCTTTTATCTATAGCCCATTTAAATCATATCTTGTTGAAGAATTTTCTTCTTAAGAGTCAAGTTAACAAACAATTTAGTCGTGTGAAATGAAAGTTGTCGATTATTCCGTTGCTCTATTAAAGTTCCTTTCTTAGTCAGTATATCAGCTTTCTTGTTGTCCATAATTCCACAGTGGGTTGAAATCCACTGTAAAGAACTTCTGTATGCCAGTGTCTTAAACAAAGGTCTACAATCCGAGATTCTTTGGGAAGTACTTGGATTATTCAAAAGAGTTTGATGTGCACTCTTGGCGTCAGACAATACTGTTTTTATATAGGAGTGGCTACAAATCGACAGTTGTTCAATAGCCATAGCATTTGCTTCGATTTCGCCATCAAAGGCAGTAGTAAATGGACTCACAGGAAAATAGAAGCTAAAAACTATAGAAACCCGCTCCACCATCTCTCACCCTCTCAAACATAGAACCGCCCATACATTGTATGGGTAAAAATTCTTTTGACATTTTTTTTTTTTTGAAAACACAAATTATCCAGAAATATCTCCATTATTCATCAAAAACATATCCTAACTATGCATTTGAAAACAAAGCCATATTTATTCACCAAAAAACATAACAAAACCATTCTCTTCAGAAATCAGTCCAACAGTAAGCAAAGCCAAGTCGTTCATCAATGAATGATGCACCAAACGTACTTGAACCAGTTTTAATCTGTTCATAATAATTATTGCTCAGTTATATTTTATAAAACTTGAACGTGAAAAGAAGGCAAATACAAATAAAATAAAATGAAATAAAAAGTAAATATCGCTAATTTAAGCGAGGTGGGTAATTAAAACAGAAAGAAAGAATGGCAAAACCCGATTAAACTAGGACGTTATTAGCGAAAATGACCTGACATTAGTTTTGACACTTGCAATTTATTTGCATTCTAACGAGGGGGAATAAACCAAAACTACAATTTTCAAGCCGGGCTGTTTCATTTATTTGTTCGCAATCACTGCGAGGAATTCTTTTATTTCTTTATTTTTTCCAACTCAAATAAATCATTTCAAGTTAGTAATTAAATATTGCGTTTCTTTCAGACCCAAAAATAAATTAAAAGAGGAAAAATTTTCCCATAAAATTTTCGAAAACGTCTCGCGAAACTTCAAATCCCTGTTTTAAATAAATAGAATGGCATTAAAAATTCCTGGCGAAATAAGCAAACTAATCATTCGTTAAAAATAATAATTGGCGTGCAATAAGCGCAATTTGTCTCGAATAAATTTCGCATCGGTAACTCGATTTAATTTTAAATTATGAGCCTGCCAAAGGGAGTTATTGTGCTTTTTAAAATCATTACGCTATCGCTTCTTTTCTTTTGGAACTCAGGATTCTTTTTGAGATTTATGCGAAATATATACTGAACGAAACAATAAAGAATGTGAGAGCTTAATTATTATTGAAATATTCCTTCCTTATTTGAAACATTTTAGTATCTATTCATTAAAAGTATTTGAATTTAAAATAGTGTATCCATTCCCTCCTTCGTATAGTGCGCTTCATTATATCCAATACTTGATTATTTCAAGTTCTACTTTGCTAAAAATAATTTCAAAGTCTTAATAGAGCAAAATGGTACACTGGACTGATTTAATGAAAAGCTTCTGTATGATTTTTCATTTACCCTGAAACTGAAAGCATACCGCTTATAGACCACTGTCCAATATTTTACGCTCTACTTTTCGAAAGGATCTCACACTATTGAAGTGACCATAAGTCACAGTTTTCCCTCTATCTCCGGAAATGAGCGATATAATGAAAGATTTTTGTGCTACTTTTCCTTCACCCACATACTTTCTTCTATGTCACCTGTCTGTTTATATGGCTCACTGGAATATTTTGCGCTCCATTTTTCGAAAAGGTTCCAAATTTTGAAGGATTCACTAAGTCGCAGTTTTTATCTATATCGCTATATGAGGGATATAATGAAAGGTTTCTTTGCTGTTTTTTCCTTCACCACCCTACTCTCTTGTATGCAGCATGACTGTTTATATGGCGCACTCGAATATTTTGCGCTCTACTTTTCGTAAAGGTCCCAAAATATTTAAGCAAATTAAAGGTTGCAATTTTTCTCTGCCCTCCAAAATGAGCTATATAACGAAAGGTTTCTGTACTATTTTAAATTATGAGCCTGACAAAGGGAATTATAGTGCTTTTTAAAATCATCACGCTATCGCTTCTTTTCTTTTGGAACTCAGTATCGACTCTAGGATTCTTTTTGGGATTTATACGAAATTTATACTGAATGAAACAATAAAGAATGTGAAAGCTTAATTATTATTGAAATATTATTTTGTTAGTTGAAACATTTTAGTATCTATTCATTCATCATTACCATCATTCATTTTAGTATTCAATTCAATTTAGTATCAATTCCTTCAATTCATCAAGTATTGATAAAGAGTTATTTGAATTTAAAATACTGTATCCATTCCCTCCTTCGTATAGTGAGCCTCATTATATCCAATATTGAATATTTCGAGTTCTACTTTTCTAAAGATAATCCCAAAATCTTAATGTAGCAAAATGGTATATCTCTCTGATATAATAAACAGCTTCTGTATGATTTTACGCCGATTTATTTAATTTACCCTGAAACTGAAACCATTCATTTTGACTGTTTATATAGCATTCTTTAATATTTTGGGCTCTATTTTTCGAGGGGATCCCAAAAACTTGAAGCCTCTCATAAATTGCAGTTTTTCTTTGTTTCCCGGAATGAGCGATATAATAAAAAGATTTCTTTGCAATTTTTTCTTTACCCTCATTCTGTCCTTTAAGTAGCATGCAGGTTTATATCGTACACTCTAATGTTTTGCTCTCTACTTTTCGAAAACGTTTCAAAATCTTGAAGCAACCCATAACTCTCGGTTTTTCTCTGTCTCCCAAAATGTACGATATAATGAAAGGGGGAAATAGCACAGAAACATTTTACCCCCCTTCTATCCTCTACGTAGCATGTATGTTTATATGGTACACTCGAATATTTTGCTCTCTACGTTTCGAAATAATCTTAACTCTTAAAGCAACTCATAAGTCGAAGTTTTTCTCTGTCTTCCGAAAAGTTTATTTCAATTCTATTTATTTCAATATCTTCAATATCTATTTCAATATAAATAAATGTTTACTGTAGTTAATTTTATCATTCGCGAAAAGATCCAATAATTCGAATAAAAATAAACAAAATACGTTATTTAGTTACGTAATTCCAAGTGTATTTAGCATTCAAAATCCACAATTGTCACTTTAATACTCTTTGGGAATCACAAATAAATTAAACGAATAATTTGACCCTGTGAAAATAAATTTGAATTCAAGTAATCTAATTCTTTCTCCGAAAACAGTAATTTAATTAGATTCATTAAATATGTATGAATATTTAACATCAAAAATGTTTAATCCTATGATTAAACATAAAAATTTGAAAACAGTTTTAATTATGCAAAGATTACAGGAGATTACATTTGCCACGCAATAAATTATTTACATTTTTAATCATTTAAGTATATAAACTGTGCGTGGGATATTATTAGTTCAAAATCATTTATTCCGCAGTAAAATATTTTGTCCGTAACTCTTATTTCTAACATTATGAGAAAAGAAAGAACTTTATTATATCAAGTGAATAAAATTTTATTTGATTAGTTACTGAATCAAGAAACAGAATTTCATAATATTAATATTCTTAGTTTATTTAATTATTCAATACAGTGCAGTACGTTGTTCTAATTATTCTAATTGTTCGGTACATTGCAATACATTTTAGTCGTGAATTTTCTCGTCAGAATTACAGAACATCTTTTGTAAAATTAAAAATGATGTAATTAAATGTAATAGGAAATTGCAATTTGCATTATTAAATTACTCTGTTAAATAAAGGTAATTGCATATGTGACTTAAATAGAGATGAAATTTACTAGCAAAAAGTAAATATCACATTTTTGATTACATTTCCTACATTTGAAAGTGTTTTACAGGCGATAAACGAAGGGACAAAAATAGTATTGACAAAACTATCGTTAAATATATAAATAAAACATAGAACAAAAGCATAAAATATTAATAATATAAGAATATATAATGTTATGCTTTTCAAAGTAGCTGCTTCCGTATTGCCGTAAAAATTTTATTAATTTTTTTTTCTATAAATCTAAATCAATCTCAATCATTAAAAATATACTACTGTGCCCAAAAAGTAAGTCCAATTATTTTTTTTCAAAAACTCTTTATTTATTCTTCCAAATTTATTTCATCGCCTTTAAAGTAATCCCCTACGGACACAATGCACTAATGCCAAAGTTTTTTTCCAATCCTCAATGCACGCTAAAATGTCATCGGCAGGGATGGCCTTCAAAGCGCGCGGCGATTCACGTTGAATCTCTTCAGTCGATTCAAACCGATGTCCCCGGAGTGGCCTTTTGAGTTTAGGGAACAGCCAGAACACGCACGGTGTTAAATTAGGTGAATACGGTGGTTGTGGAACGATATGGGTTTCATTTTTTGCGAAAAGTCACGAAGAATCAATGCAATGTGAGCTGGCGCATTCAGTGTTTTCGGTACCAATTGAGATTTGAAGCGTTTGATGCCTAAAACATTTTTTTAAATGGAATTGACCGATAATTTTGAAATTCCAACATCATCAGCAAGGTCTCTAATTGCAAATCAACGGTTTGCAAGCACCAAATCTTTATTTTTTTTTAACGTGAGCTTCGTCGGTTGAGGTGCATGGTTGACCAGAGGGCTTTTTGTCGCTAACAGGCTCTCTGCCTTCTTTGAACTGTTTATACCACATATAAACATTTTTTTCCGACACAAAAACTGTAACGTTTTAGAAACAAAACGACTTTTAAACTAGTACTGTTTACAAAAACATTTTCCCATTATAGTCCAGAAAGGAGAAGATAAAGATTTGGACAATATAGTGTATTTATTTAACCAATTTATCATTTAATTATTCCTTACAGTCGTAAATTAATCAATCACTGTCGAAAAGAAACGAGATTGTGCAGATTACCTTTGCACTGAAGTAGCACTGTATGCAAAGATATTCTCCCCATTAGGTTCCAGAAAATCAAAGAGAAAGATTTGGACAATATAGTGTAAATCTTTAACCAATTTGTCATTTAATTATTCCTCACAGTCATAAATTACGAAATCACTGTCTAAAATGTAAAGAAACGAAATATTAGTCTCGTAGTACTGATTACAAAGTATTTAAATTATAGTTATATTTATACAATAAAATCAATGAAGTCCATACAGTTTCGGATTGGCAAGGATATATTAACTTAGAAACAAGATTCATTTTAATAATTTTTTAAGGTTCTGTATGCTTAAAAAGAAGCAGTTGAAAATTCTACACAAAAAAAAAATTTCAAATTAAAGGCAAAATTTATGTCTAGTTTTTTTCTTGGCTTTGTTAACTATTTATATTCTTTCCTTTCTTATTTCCAGAATATAATAGCACAGTATTCCTAACTCTAACTCCACCTTTATTTGTAGAATAAAATCGATGCAATCCATCATTGGATGGCTTTACAACCGTGCAATAAGAAGGCCACTCAAAGAAGAAGAAAAAACAAGCAGAAAAAAAGACACCATTCACGTACTTTCGAGCGATTTACCCCAAGTACCCCAACAAGAGAGGATGGCTTGTGTTTTTCCAAAAAACGCTTTCACATCCAAACAAAGGGAATTGAATGCGGCAACTCTTCCAGAACAATTACATGGGGCGGAATATGCGATATGTTGGGCCCGGAAGGCTCCGATGTGATTCATTATTCATTGACAGTCACGATCAAAGTAACGATCGAAAACAACAAAAGCTCGTTTGGGCAGCATGTGAGTTTTCTCCAAGAGATTACCGCAGAAGTTGGCCCTTTTTTTACGGCGCTCTATTTGCCACTAAAGGCACTAAAAGTGCGACACCGTGGGGCACATAAATGCGGGTTTATTACGAATTCGGGAAAGGGAAGGCAATCTTTCTCTCTCTGCATCTCTTGCTACCCGCCTGATTGACTTGCCAGTTAGTATTCCGAGTGGGCCAGTTGCTGTCTTGCGTGCCGCGCTAGATGAGCGTATTTTTCAGAGGAAACGTTAAAGGAGATCTTAGTAAAACGGGATTTGTTTAAGAGTGGTTTATTTACCAGCAGGCTGTGTTTGTTAACTGTGTTGGATTTGTGAAATATAGTAAAATATGTACTATACATGATGACGATACATACGCTATACATATTGTAAGTTATATTCGTAAGATTATCGATATCTTACAAAGTAATTTTCCCCGTTATACTCCAGTAAGGAAAAGAAAAATAATTGGACAATATAGTGTACGCTTTGACCAATTTATCATTAACCTGCAGTTATAAATTACGAAATCAATGTCTGAAAAGAAAAGAAACGAGGTTGAGCAGATTAAATTTGCTCTAAAATAGAGTTGTTTACAGAGATGCTTTCCTCATTATGGTCCAGAAAGAAACAGAGAAAGATTTGGGCAATATAGTATAACTCTTTGAACAATTTATCATTTAATTATACCTTGCAATCGTAAATTAAGAAATCGCTGTTTAAAAAAAAAAGAAACAATATTGGACAGATTAGCTATGCAATAAAGTAGTAGCACTGTTTACAAAGATCTTTTCCCTATTATATTCCAGAAAGGAAAAACATATTTGATCAATATAGTGCAAATCTTTAACCAATTTTTCCTTTAATTATTCCTTATAGTCATAAATTAAGAAATAGCTGCGTACAAAGAAAAGAAACGAGGCTGAGCAGATTAGCTATATGTTAAAGTAATATTGTTTACAAAGACATTTTCCCCATTATATAACAATAAGATAAAAACTAATATTTAGTCTCGTTTGAAAATCTTACACATGCAGTAGAATCAAAACAGTCTATACAGTTTCGGATTGGTAGCTTCGTTAAATTTGAGCCAAAAATGATTTTAATAACCGTTTATTAAGGTTCCATATACTGAAACAGAAGCAAGCGGGAATTCTAAATAAAAATAAAATAAAGTTTTTTTAAAAAGCGTTTAGTCTTTTTTCTGGGGCTTTGATAACTATTTATATTCGTTTCTTTCTTATTTCCAGAATATAACAGCACAGTATCCCTAACTCTAACTGCACATTTATTTGTAGAATAAAATCGATGCAGTCCATCATTGGATGGCTTTACAACCGTGCAATAAGAAGGCCACTCAAAGAAGATAAAAAACAAGTAGAAAAAAAAAGACACCCCTCACGTACATTCGAGCGATTTTCCCCAAGTACCCCCAACAAGAGAGGATGGCTTGTGTTTTTCCAAAAAAGCTTTCACATCCAAACAAAGGGAATTGAATGCGGCAACTCTTCCAGAACAATTACATGGGGCGGAATATGCGATATGTTGGGCCCGGAAGGCCCCGATGTGATTCATTATTCATTGACAGTCACGATCAAAGTAACGATCGAAAACAACAAAAGCTCGTTTCGGCAGCATGTGAGTTTCCTCCAAGAGATTACTGCAGAAGTTGGCCCTTTTTTTACGGCGCTCTATTTGCCACTAAAGGCACTAAAAGTGCGACACCGTGGGGCACATAAATGCGGGTTTATTACGAATTCGGGCAACGGAAGGCGATCTTTCTCTCGCTCTCCACCGCCTGATTGACTTGCCAGTTAGTATTCCGAGTGGGCCAGTTCTCTTGCGTGCCGGGCTGGATGAGCGTATTTTTCAAAGGGAACGTTAAAGGTGATCTTAGTAAAACGGGATTTGTTTAACAGCGCCAAGCGTAATCTGTGTTTATTTACCCACAAGTGTATTGGATATGTGATATATAGTAAAAAATATACTATACATGATGATGACACATACGATATACACAATGTAAGTAATATTTGCAATATTATCGATATCTTACAAAGTCATTTTCCCCATTAAAGTCCAGCAAGGAAACGAAAAAGAATTGGACAGTATAGTGTAAGCTTTGAAATATTTTTCATTTAATTATTCCCTGCAGTTATAAATTTACGAAATCAATATCTGAAAAGAAAAGAAACAAGATTGGGCAGATTAGCTATGCACTACAGTAGTAGCACTGTTTACAAAGATCTTTTCCCATTATAGTCCAGAAAAGAAAAACATATATGGTCAATATAGTGTAACTCTTTAACCAATTTGTCATTTAATTATTCATTATAGTCATAAATTAAGAAATAGCTGTGTACAAAGAAAAGAAACGAGGCTGAGCAGATTAGCTATATATTAATATAATATTGTTTACAAAGACATTTTCCCCATTATATAACAAAAAGATAAAAAACAATATTTAGTCTTGTTTTAAAATCTTACATATGCAATAGAATCACTACAGTCTATACAGTTTCGTATTGGTAGATTCATTAACTTAGAAAAAAGATTGATTTTAATAAATGTTTATTAAGTTCCATATACTGAAACAGAAGCAAGCAGGAATTCTAGATAAAAATATAATAAAGTTTTTAAAAAACTTTTAGTCTTTTTTCTGGCTTTGTTAACTATTTATATTCGTTCCTTTCTTATTTCCAGAACATAATAGCACATTATTCCTAACTCTAACTGCACCTTTATTTGTAGAATAAAATCGATGCAATCCATCATTCAATGGCTTTACAACCGTGCAATAAGGAGGCCACTCAAAGAAGATAAAAAACAAGTAGAAAAAAAAAAGACACCATTCACGTACTTTCGAGCGATTTACCCCAAGTACCCCCAACAAGAGAGGATTGTTTGTGTTTTTCCAAAAACGCTTTCACATCCAAACAAAGGGAATTGTATGCGGCAACTGTTCCAGAACAATTACATGGGGCGGAATATGCGATATGTTGGGCCCGGAAGGCTCCGATGTGATTCATTATTCATTGACAGTCACGATCAAAGTAACGATCGAAAACAACAAAAGCTCGTTTGGGCGGCATGTGAGTTTTCTCCAAGAGATTACCGCAGAAGTTGGCCCTTTTTTACGGCGCTCTATTTGCCACTAAAGGCACTAAAAGTGCGACACCGCGGGGCACATAAATGCGGGTTTATTACGAATTCGGAAAAGGAAGGCGATCTCTCTCTCTCTCTACCGCCTGATTGACTTGCCAGTTAGTATTCCGAGTGGGCCAGTTGTTGTCTTGCGTGCCGGGCTAGATGAGCGTATTTTTCAGAGGGAACGTTAAAGGAGATCTTAGTAAAACGGGATTTGCTTAAGAGCGGCAAGCGTGATATGTGGTTATTTACCCGCAGGTTGTGTTTGTTAACCATGTGGATATGTGAAATACAGTAAAACATATACATACACAGTCCAGACACATTAATTTGGCTACCTGTCAAAAGCCAGAATATACACTCTTGTATATTCTGGCTTTAAATAGAATGTGGTATTAAGTGGAATTCTTTATGTACACTCCACTGCAATGTGCTGCCACCTGTCTTTTG
Organism: Caerostris darwini; assembly: GCA_021605075.1. NCBI lineage: Eukaryota > Metazoa > Arthropoda > Arachnida > Araneae > Araneidae > Caerostris > Caerostris darwini. The sequence goes on along the minus strand of BPLQ01003924.1, from coordinate 97,311 downwards.
TGATTGGTTATTTCACGTTGACGTCGAGAGTAGGTGGCGGTCACATTACTGTGACTGGACTGTGAAATATATACGAGATGATGATACATGATAATACATATTATATACATGATGATGATATTTACGATGTCATCACGAACATAATTATCATTTTCTAATGCTTCACATTGATACATATAAATCAGTTTTGAATCGTAGGTTATCTTATTGGATAATCAGCATAAAAATTGCGGATGTACACAAAGAAATATATTTGCGTGTCGGGCTAGATGAGCTTATTTTTCAGAGGGACGTTAAAGGAGATCTTAGTAAAAAGGGATTTGTTTAAGAGCGGCAAGCAGGATATGTGTTTATTTACGCACAGGCGTGTTTGTTAACTTTGTAGATATGTTAACTATACTAAAACATATAGTATATACATAATAAACATAAAACATAACTAACATAACTAACATAAAATATAACTAACATAAAACGTAACTAACATAAAATATAACTAACATAAAACATAACTATACTAAAACATCTAGTCTTGAATATCATCCTCATTTTCTAAAGTTTCTGCTTGGTACATCCAGCCGAACTTTGAATTGTGTGTTATTGTAATGGATAATAAGTATAAAAATTACTTGCCCAGCTAGATGAGTGAATTTTTCAGGGTAGACGTTAAAGGAGATCTTACTGAAAAGGGATTTGTTTAAGAGCAGCAAGCGTGATATGTGTTTATTTACCCGCAGGCTGCGTTTGTTAATATTGTGTATATGTGAAATATAGTTAAACTGGTAGTCAAGTCTTGAATATCTTCATCATTGTCTAATTCATGTTAATACATATAACCCAGCTTTGAATTGTAGGTTAGCATGATGGATAATAAGCATAAAAATTGTATATATATATACAAGGAATTATATTGCAGTATTTCAGTTGTTCATAAGAATGAAAGCGTGGTTAATTGCATACATATGTTGAAAAATACGAATATTGAGATTCAATCTACACGAATGTTGAGATAGTCTATCAACACGAATGCTGAGATAGTCTGTTTATAGGAATGTTGAGATAGTCTGTCTTTATGAATGTTGAGATAGTATGTGTATAAGAATACTGAGATAGTCTGTTTATAGGAATGTTGAGATAGTCTGGTTATATAAATGTTGAGATAGTCTGTCTATAAGAATATTGAGATAGTCTGTCTATACGATTGTTGAGATATTTGTATACAAATTTCGAGATAGTCTTTGTATACAAATTTTGAGATAGTCTACACTCTACAAATGTTGAGTGTATACGAATGTTGAAGATAGTGTTGATAAAATTTCTCTTATTTTGTACTGATATAAAGTTAGATCCGATTAATAATTTAACATTTATTTACTTGCATCTAAATAATCCACTACACATTTATATTATTTACAAAAAGCTCGAGAGCTTTCGTTGGCATCTTCAGCATTTCAAAAACCCTCTTATGTTAATAACATTACTCAGATAACCTCATTTTGACTCTTAAGCACTGCTTCCCATGAGAATGATGCTTTCTGAAAGCTCTCTGATTAAAGTAAAAACAGATGCTTATGAATTTTAAATAGAATTACACATACATATTTTATCAGCCCTTTTTTTTTACACTAGTTTTAACGAAAAATAAACGCAGTATTTTTAAGGAGATACATTGCTGTTGAATTTTATCCAATTAATTGGTGTATGTAAAATGTATGCAAATTCAATAATATTATGAAAATTTTAAGAAATTTTAATTTATATATGAAGGTAATTTTAAATTTTTTTTTTAATTTATATTTTTGAATTTAATATACTTTTATGAAATGACTTTAAATTTTTTTAAAATTTATTTTTATATTACTTTTGAATTTTGAATTTAAATTTTATTTGTATTAATTATGGTCCTTTTGAATTTAATTTACTTTTATGGAATTACTTAATTTTTTTTTTTTTTTTTTTTATATTTTTTTATGGTACTTTTGAATTTTTAATTTTTAATTATTTAAAAAAATTTTTTTATATTTATAGTACTTTTGAATCAATTTACAATTTTTGTATTTACTTTTTATAATGAAGTTCACTTTGAATTAATAAAATAATGGTGATTTTAAAAACACTCTTAAATATGCATAGAATTATCAGAATTATGAAATAAACATATTTGCCTTTTGGTTGTGAAAACTTGCTATCATATCGTATCCTAATAAACTTCCTGATTAGTCATTTCGAATTCCTGTCTTACAGTTGTTAAAAGCTGAACATTTTGACCTAAATCATTGACCACTGAAACTCGAGAAATTTAACAGATTCAATGTTATCTAGGATCAGTAATAGGAGTCAACTTTACAAAACACATTATGCCACTTCAACTTTTGGACTATAATGGGGAAAATATCTTTGTAAATAGTACTAGTTTAATGAAATCTAACTTGTTCAACCTAGTCCCTTTTCTTTTTAGATAGTGAATTTTTCAATTTACGACTGTAAGTCACAATTAAATGATAAATTGTTCAAAGAGTTACACTATATTGTCTAAATCTTTTTTTTCCTTTTTTATATTATAATGGGGAAATATCTTTGTAAACAGTAGTACTTCAATGTATAGCAAAATTTCCCATACTCGTTTCTTTTTCCTTTTAGACAGCGATTTCTTAATTTACGACTGCAAGGGATAATTAAATGATGAATTAGTCAAAGAAATACACTACTATATAATATTAAAATCTATTTTCCTTTTCTTTAAGTGCGTAAGAATATTATATAAAACATGAATTCTTCCATAATTTCGTGGAAGAAATTTAAATGTTGCCCAAAAGAACTTGTAATCTTTCAAACATAACTTTGATATGGATTTGTTAATAAATAATAAATCACATAGGAGCTTTCAAATATATAATATATATGTATATATATATATATATATATATATATATATATATAGAGAGAGAGAGAGAGATTCCTTTTCATGTAAATGTTCTGGAATGTTCCACTTCATAAAAATGTTCGTGAAAGAGATCTGGAAAACAACTAATTGAAATACTTTGGGTAAATTGCTTGAAAATATGTGAAGTTATTTCTCTACTTGTTTTTTTGAGTGTTGTTCGTATTGCACCGTTATAATATAATGGAATAATCGATTGTATCGATTCTATTGTAGCAAAAAAATTTACAGTTTCAGTCCAGTGACGTCATTATTTGCTTAGAAAAGAATACAAAGTTTAGAAAAAGACAAAATCGAGGAAAGTGTTGGTTTCTTTATGGCTTAAAATTATAAGTTGTTTATTTGCAAATATATTGAACCTTAGAAATAAATTATTCAAATTATTCTTGTTTCTGAATAAGGAAATCCTTATCATTGTATGTATTCCTTTGATTTTACTGTGTAAGTGCTTCTCAAATCTGTATTACTTTTTTTGTCGATAAAAGATTAAAAATTCAGAAGCAAGGCTAGACAGTGTTTTTTGTTATGTGTTTGGTCTGGAAGTGTGAAACTCTTTTTTATAAAGAACTTAAATTTTATTACACAGTTACTTTGCTCTATTTTTAATTTTTTCGAAACTGATTTCTAACTTTATGGCTGTAAAAAACTAACAAATGAAAATCTCATTAGACTGCCAGTCTCTCATCAAAAAGATAAAAAAAATCTATTACTTTTCGTTTTTTCAGTCTGCAGAATTATTATGTGAAAGGCAACTTCTGAAGTAATCTCTTGGAAGAATTTCAAATAGGAGAGTTGGTTTGGTTTTCCGATCTTTACTTTGATCACGACTGTTAATGAATAATAAATAATATCGAATGTTTCTGTAATTTTTTCTTTATAATTGTTCTAGAATAGTTGCCACTTACTATTTTCTTTGCTTGTAAACGAAATCGTTTAAAAAAGGCAGATGTCCTCTTAGAGTGCTTGGGGAAAATGGCTTGAAAATAAATGGATAGTGTAACGTCTCGACCTGTACTAGACCTATAAAGGTTTCAAGAAGAGGAACACTTTAAATTTTATTTACAAACATTATATATATATATACAAACTCTATATACAAAAAATGAAAATTAAGGTTATAAATTAGATACACAAGTGCAGTTCACGCCAAGGTCGAAGTTCTTCAGAGTTCTCCTGTATACGATGAATCTCAACGCGTGGTCTGCATCAGATTTTAATCAGCGTGATTCACGAAACCACAGGGGTTCACTTTGAAAACAAGTGGAAACATTGGCCTGTTCAGTCATTTCAGAGAAAAAAAAAAAAAAACACTTTTTGTCGACTCTTTGCAGAACTCTGTTCTTCTTCCAAAACCTCCTTTTAAAACAATTCGTCAAGGGAGCGGTCAGCTTCTCTTACTTCTCACTGCAGTAGACACTTTCTCAGCCAATGGCCTACTAGCAATGACGATGCAACAACTCATGGTATAGTCCATATTTCATCTGCAATTGTTTCGATCTGTGAAGGTCACACAAACAATCGATAATTTCATGAAATCCCATTATCCATGACACTGAATATCTGCTATCAGATTTGAGTGACAGATTAACAAGAGTATTTTATTAGGACAAACACTAATTACATGTTATATAACTATCCACAATACTGATTATCAAATTTGAGTGGTAGGTTGTTAATATTTACTTGTTAAAGAATATACATTCATCTGTCCTGGGAACGAAAAGTTACAACTCTTCTCGTGGGAAAAATGCTACAAAGTTTGAAATTATTTTTCAGCATTTCTTTTTTTTTTTTTTTTTTTATGTTTACTATTGTGAAGTAATCTAATGTTAAATTTTAAAGATTTTATTTTGAACATAAAGGGATAGTCCGAGTTTTGTCTGTTATCTTTTGCTTAACAAAAAATATAAAAGTAAAAAAAAAAAAAAAAATAGACAAGATGATTTGTATGCGTTTTTGTTTCTTAAGTAAAAAATTGCTTGTAAACTTACATAAACAATTATTCATGTTATTTTAATTTTTCGTGATTATTTATCAAATGATGAACTGCATCGATTTTATTGCAAAAATAAAGATAAAGCTCGAATCTGTGTTTTATTGTCGTTATTCTGTTTATAGAAGGGAATACAAATTTTATAGGAACAGAAGTAGACAGGAAACACTTTATGCTTGCAATTTCTGTCTAGAAATATAAATTGCTTCTTTGTTTACATTATGATACTTTGTACCCAGTCGTTCTAGTTACTCTTGTTTTTGAATGAGTTATTACACAAAGAATGATGGATTTTGTTGTACAAATAAAGACATAATCAAAATCGATATTGCCATTGCTTGTTTTGTTTAAAATTTATAAGTTATATTATAAAAGAAAATTTGTCATGTATTTTCAATCTTGAAATATTAATTGTACTTTGTAAATATTTTAATATTAAGCAAGCAGTCAAAAATTTTTTTATAATAATAAATTGGTGGATTTTTCATTTCTCTGTGAATATATATCTTATTTTAGTCTAAGAAGTTAATTAAGTGGCCTGATGGCCATTGGTCTTTGGTCTTTGGAACCACAGGCTTCATGTAAGAATCCTGGCGGTGACATGGATGTTTATGAGTGTTTTGAAATTCACGTTAAATAATAGGTCCTGGTCTAATTAACCCAAATTGTGCAAAAAAATGACAGTTGAGCTACAAAACCAAGAAGTTAACTAAAAGAACATATAAATAAATCTAAAGCCTAAATAAATTATAACCTCTGAATTAAATTTTATTTTATTGTGAATAGTTTTATCTAATGTTTGTCTTCCAGACAGCTATTATCTTATTTTAACAATTAGAAATTGTTTGAAAGTACGTGAATAGGGACAGGTTTTTTGAATGCCTACCGTATTGCACGATTGTAAAGCAATCGAATCAATTTTGTTACATAAATAAAGGTGTATTTCGTGATAGATTTTGCACGAAAAATAATACAAAAGCAGGAATCAAAGTTTATGGTTTAGAAATAAAAAACTGCATATTTCTGAGCATTATGATCCTTAATAAAATTTTATTAAATATATATGAATAAATCCGTATTCAATAATAGATTGAATTAGTTTTACTTTGCAAATTGTATTAAAACACTTACTAAACTTTGGGTTTTGTTTAGAAATATAAATTGTCCTAATAAATGTAGGATTTGTTTGTCCGCTAATCCAATTAGCAGATGGTGTCACTGAACGGTATTCGTCGATGGAGAGTTTTTCTCATGCGTGGGAGTAATGAACTCTGAACTTTGACCCCAAGAGAAGGGGACAACATCGCTGATAACAACATTGGCGGTTGACGAGTTCGGATCACTGCCTGATGCAGCGAGAGAATGGAAATGGCCACAGCCCAGATTTATTAATTATTGTAAATATAGTTGTAAATAATAGTATGCAATTAAAAATGCCTAGAAAAGAAACATCCTGTTTCTTTATTTGTTTTCAAATTACCTCCTAGACTAGATAATTAATTCTAGTTAGTAAAACATCCTACAAAACACATACTTCTTGTTACGATAGTATGGTAATAAAATGGTGAGTTGTGGAATTATTGTTCTGAGAACCTATTTTTTCTTTGTATCTATTGAATTACTGATTAAAATAAGAATAGTTTAGTACAATTTAAAAATTAATAAATGAAAAGAATATAAATTATTGAATGATATATTGAATGAAAACTGAAAAGAATATAAATTATTTTGAATAAAGAATACCATACTCTCGGTTTATTGTATCATATTAAGAATATTTCTAATCTTTTTATCTCTAATTTTTGAATAGCTAATTTTGTGGTCGAATATTTGGGTTAAATCTTTAATCATTTCTTCTATTGACCAGTTTATCAATAAATTTTGTATGCTATTTTTATTGAAAATGGTTGCAAATTAAACGAATGATTGTAAATGAAATGACTAGGTGTGGTTTGTCGCTCTACGGTCATTTCTTGCATATTTGGGTTTATTAGATCGCGACCTACAGTTTAACATGTATTCCAAATCACTAACAAACATCCATGCCACTGCCAAGATTCGAACTTGAAGCTTGTGATACCAAAGGCCATAGAGCTAGTCAATTGGCCATCAGTCAGCAAGAAATGGTTAAGATATTATTTCGTCCATATTGTACAAATAGATTTGGAATTTCAAAATGTGTTATTCTTGTTCCTGTACAGAAGATAATACAGGTTGGGAAATGAAAGCCTTTTTTAATAAAAAAAAGGGGAGAAACATTTTTTTCAGGTTATTCATCTGGAAATAGAAATTGCTACTTTGTAAATATTGTGAACCTTTATAAACTATTACTTTTACTATATTCGTTATATACAGAGAGATTTTGTATTATATGCATTTATTTAAACTATATAAGTAACAAAAAATGAAAGGTTGAATTGGTTTGATTATATAATTCTACTAGAATTTTCTAGAAATGCATGGAATAATTGAGTAAAAAACAAAATTGTTAAATAAAAGATAAATAGAACTGCACAGAGACACACCATTGACCATCAACAAATAAACTCTTGTTGAATTATTTCGGGTAAATCGTTCGAATGAATAAACTCGTCTTGTAACTACCGTTATTATTTCTCAGTTGAAAAGCAATTAAATGATGCGATGCATCGATTTCATTGAACAAATAAGGGTTGGGGGCTGAGTTAAAAAAAACTTTTTTAACGAATCTTAGGAACAAGGTTAGACTGAGGAAAGTTTTTGTTTGCTTGAATAATATGTCTTGTTGTTAACTAATCAAAGAACGAAATGATGGTTAACATTATTTAAGCTTGTTTTAAATTTACTGAATTCGTGTGGAAGAATTAATATTGTCTAATACAGTAAATATTTGGAGATGATGGCTATATCCGTAATAAATATGAAGGGAATTTGCAAGTAATTGAGAAAAAGAGTTCTAAAGTATTCTTTTATGCACTTGGTGGGAGGTGTGATAAGTGGTACAAGAAGGTCTCAAGAAATGTCTATGTCTCGAAAATTAATATTGGCTAATAAAGTAAAATATGAAGACTACGGCTACATTCATAATAAATGTGAAGGAAATTTCCAAGTAATTGATGTAAATCGTTCAAAAGTATTATTTTATGCACTCATCAGTGAGATATGTGATAAGTGGTACAAGATGTTCTCAAGAAAGGATGTACAAGATGTTCTCAAGAAAGGATGTACAAGATGTTCTCAAAGGATGTACAAGATGTTCTCAAGAAAGGATGTACAAGATGTTCTCAAGAAAGGATGTACAAGATGTTCTCAAGAAGGGATGTACAAAATGTTCTCGAAGACCAGGGACCAGAATTCATAATAAATATGAAGGAAATTTCCAAGTAAATTATGTAAACCATTCTAAAGTATTCTTTTATGCATTTGGTGTGAGGTGTGATAAGTGGTACAAAGATTTCAATTTTTTTTTTTTTTTTGTTTTTTTTAATGACTACAACTGGTTTTTACAAAAGAAAATATTTTGATCTGTTTTAAGGTGAAAAAAAAAGTATATTTCAATAAAGGTAAATTTAAATGAATGAAATTTGAAAATGACTTATTAATTCCAGTTAGCTGTAGCAGAAACTTTATTGATCTTGAATGCATCAAAGATGTCGTTTTAGACCTTTATTTGATCTTCCAAAACGATTCAGATGTGAAAAAATATAAACGTTATTTCTTCCTTTATTCCTCTCCTAGTTTCCGCTGGATCTATTCCTGCAGAAAGAAAATCGGAAAATAAAATACAGTTTTAGTTTTCTGTTTCCGAATCGCAGTATCATGTTATTTGCTGTTTAATTTTATACTCAAGTATTTACAGCAAGGTTGCATAGACTTGTAAAGGCCACGTGCCATATGTATTCATTGCACTTTGGCAGCGAGATACACACATAAAAAAAACCATTTGAAAATTATGCAACATGTATATATTTCGTTTATTTATATAAAAAATAAACAATATAATATAATTTAATTAACGAAGCAAATTAAGAAATTTGATGCGTGATATTATTTTAGTTCAATAAGCATTTTAAAAGTTTTATTAGATATAGTATTTGTATTAATCAAACTCAAAAAGAATTAGTTACATGGTTTTTAGTTATAATTTTTTTTTATATCCATGTCTAAAATGTTTGTTTACAAATATTTTTTAAATAGGCTTGAATATTTTAATATGTTATTTAACAAAAACCCACATCTACTGTGATTAGCATAATTTTAAAAAGCAAACGCACGGTTTCTCGGGCCACGATAGGTGCAATCATGTTTTATGGTATTCATCCATCAGAATGCATATGTAAAATGTATTCTGATGCATTTCCCATTTCAAGAATTCCACATATGCATTTAAATTCTAAACAACATGAAGTTTCAAAATTACCTTTCCTACATATGCATTTAAATTCAAAATAACTGATTCATATGTATTAAAGTATTAACATTCAAAATGACTTTGAAGTTAATCGACAAAGTTAGGAAATGGCAATGCACTTTATATGGTGGAAATATGTTGCTATGCTAAATTAAACATATTGTTCCCCAAACTTAGTGACGGTGGGAGGACAATGATGTAAAATTTTAGTGAGGATATTTTACATTTAGAGTATGATAAAAAGATCCCTATTTTCATCTTTTAATAACAATGAGCTGGTGGCTCATAGGATGGGATTTAACAACTGCTGAATAGTACGTGAACAGTGTCTCCACTTAGGAATGAATGAAAACCATATTGCACTATTAGAAAGTATACTAATGATGGATTGATGAATAGGATATTATTATATTTTTTTTTTTCTTCTAATGCAGCTGGCAAATAGACCGTGATCTTCGCCATAAGGGCTGCACCTATGTTACTCACTTTGCATTACCCAGGAGGCGCGTGTAACTTGATGGTAAGCCACGGACGCGGAGTAACAATGCCCCCGCAGCGCTCTACGATCCTATTAGGACCGGGACCTACGGTTTAAAGTGGATTCCGAACCACTACAACACCCATGGGCAAAGCCGGGATATGAACCCGATACCTGTGGTACCGAACGCCAGAGCGCTAGCCATTCGGCCATCAGGCCCCGGATATTATTATATATAATAAGGGAAATGACTGCGCAGTTTTTTCTTTTCTTGTCTGTCAAACATATGAAACTTCATAATTCCACTCTCTAAATGCGAAAGGTGAAGTTATTGTTCATAGGAGGCAGTTAAACTTTAATTGAATAGCATGTGAATAATCTCACTAATACGTGAATAATCTCACTAATACGTGAATAATCTCGTCTCTAAGGTGTGAATAATTCCGCTTTTATTTCACATTTGTAAAGCATACACATAATGTCTGCATCGATATTATATACAAATCGAGTGAAAGAACTGTGGTATTTTATTTATTTATTTTTCTTCTATGGAATGCAAACGTATGATTCGTAATTCTCCTTTTAATGGCAAAGGGTAAGATGGTTAAGACAGTTCGTAAGAGCTAAGACTGAATAGTTTATTAACTAGGTTTAACTACGCCTGAATAGTAAGTAAATAACGTAAACTGGAACTAAATAATAAGTCTTTTCACTCTGAAGTGAAGGATTTTATCATCATTGCACGATTGTAAACCATACGAATAATAAGGTGCATCAATATTATTGTACAAACGAATAAAGAACCGAGCTATTGTTGTTGTTTATTTATTTATCTGCAACACTATACAATGACTGGATATAAACTAGACAAGGAAATATTTATTTTTTATCTGGAATTACAAATGCATTCTTTTGATATTGAAATCTTAGTAAACATTTGTTCGATGTCGATTCCTTATTTTGTTATTAAGAAAGTTTTATTATTTTATTGTATGGAAAAGGAATAATCTCAAATTATACTGGCGAAATTTTAATAACGAGTAACGGAATTTTGGCCGTAAGGCCTTTTCTTTAAAATAAAGAAGAGAAATACGTAATTAAATATTTGTAAATAAATATTTAAGAATACGTTAAATAGAAATGATATGGTTGCTTAGAACACAAAATAAATTATACTTATTTAAGATATTATTTATTTAGTTTTATTTAACTTAAATTTTTTTATTCATTTATTAGTAACATATTTAAATTATTCTTTTGCAATATTCAAATTCATATTATTACCTTAATCCCCAATAATTATTAAATGATACTTTTTTACTATAAATTAAAATATAATTTGTTTTAAATCAGCATATTTATTGGTAAGCAAATTCAATGATTATCATTTAAAAAATATATTGGAAAACAAGTCATTTAATACGTATGAATAATCTCCATCGACAAATTAAATCATAATAAAATAACTGAATATCATTTTCCTCACTAACTAAATTTTTAACTATTACTTTTAACCTAGAATTTTAAATGTTTCCCATCATGAAATATTAAACAATATATTCGATATTGAAACTTGTTAATCGTAAATTCTGCCGATAACAAACTCCCTGAAACTAAATCCTATTTCATTTCGTAGGATTAAAAGTGATTTTAATTAATTTAACATGCACAACGCGTATTTGGTTAACTAAAATATTATTTAACGTATAATAATAATGCATAATAAAATATTAGATATATTTTCAATCTAATGGAAAGTAATTTTAATTTTCCGCTATCGGATATGTAATTAATTATTTCTTATTTTCCCTGGTGCAATGAAAGTTTTAAATAGTAAAATTCTTCTTAAAAAATCTTGTTCTAAAATTTAATTATGAAAGGATTTTTCCTTGCTACTATAGTAATTATAAAATGTTTTTTACTACTATAATATACTTTCTTTAATTAGCAAAGGATTTATAATTACTCTTTCTACTTTCATTTAAACTACAGCTTCTAAATCCATTATTAATTCATCTTTATTGAAATAAACATTGCACCTTAAAAGAAAGTAATTTATAAATCTGAAGGATTTGATTTTGTTAATTTAATGTCATATGTACCACACCCAAACCAAACAAAAGATTCTGAACGTATAATTGCACGCGGCGTAGGTTTGTTAATACCATAACGAAGATGGAAACTGTTTATATTTCTTTGTATATGGATTTCTAGACACTTTTTACATTCGCATAACTTAGTGAACATTAAAAAAAAATTTTTTTTGAAAAGAGTGGTACACTCACAAAATTTTAATTTTTAAAATAATACAAGCAGCATAGGAAGTATGGAACAAACAGAAAATAAACACATATCAGGGGCAAAGATATAAATGTGCCAAATGCAGCGCAAGTGAAAGGATCAGTTGTGGCTTAGCCACTGGATCTTATGATACATTAGCTTCAATTAAACTGAATCCTCAAAGTCGCCAATTTGGTGTTGTCTTATACTCCCGTACAATGTACATCTGGAGTATTTTTACAAAGCATAGTGTTTCAACAAAAGAAGTTAAATAAATTAAATACTCTAAAGAGCAAATAATTTATTTATATAAATAAATAACTATATATATATATATGTTGAATGCCAAATGTGGTGCAAATGAGCAAAAAAAAAAAAAAAAATAATAATAATAATAATTGGTTTAGTCACGGGGTCATGCGATACATTAGCTTCGATTAAATTCAATCCTGAAAATCGCCAATTTGGCGATGTTGTTCTAGCCCCCGTTCTATGTACATATGGCATATTTTAACAAAGCATAGCGTTTCAACACGTAATGTTAAATAAATTAAACACTATAAAGATCGTATATACTATACATACATATATATATATATATATATATATACACGTGTGTGTGCCGAATGCCAAATGTATGTATGACATAAATTTTCCAAGCTCGGCGAAAATGAGCAAAATAACTGATTGGCTGAGGGTTAATCACGGGATCGTGTGATATATTAGTTTCAATTAACTGCAAGCCTGAAAATCGCCAAGTTGGCTATGTTTTTCTAGTCCCCGTTTAATATACATTTGGAGTATTTTTGGAAAGTATAGTGTTTCAATGCAAAAAGTTAAATAAATTAAACACTCTAAAGATCAAATATGTGTGTGTGTGTGTGCGAATGCCAGATGTGCCAAATGTATGTATAATATAAATATGACAAATGCGCCGCAAGTGAGCAAAATAACTGATTGGCGGTGGGTTAGTGATGATGAGATCATGTGATACATAGTACAATTATACTGTGTCCTCATAATCGCCAATCTGGCGAAATTTTTTTTTTGTCTGTTCAATGTACATTTGGAATATTTATACAAAGTATAGTGTTTCAACAAACAAACATATATATATATATATATATATATATATATATATATATATATATATATATATATATATATATATTATGTGCTTCTAATACGATATTATTTATCGTATTTTAAAAATCAAATAAATTAAATATTTTCTTCACCCTTACAACAGATTTTCTGGAAATATTTAATTACATTTTTTGAATAGAACTGTTTCCATTAAATATTTATAAATTATTTAATGCTCCTATAATTGACTGCTGATCTAGTTGTTAAATCTCAATTAATTAATACATTAATTTAAAAAAAAAAAAACTTCAGCAAATGATCTTTTTCCAATTAAAAAATTCTTTTCAAACAAACTTTTCCCAAAATTTAATTAAAATAGTTTTTTCTACATTGTCACTACTACTCCCAAATCCATCACTAATCGCTTTTATTACGAAAAGCCTCGAACCTCCAAAGAAAGAGAGACTTGTATAAATCTCAAGGTTCGGCTTTTGGAAATTTAGCAACATACCCACCACACCCAGACCAAACAAAAGATGCTGAATGCGGAAATGCAGAACTGTGTCTTCCAGCTAGTGTCTAATCTCCTTTTCTTGATTGATAGTGTGCGAAAATGCCTTCTACACACGTTATTAATTTTCTTGAAAATATTTAATTATATTTTTGTTTTGTTAACTGGTTCCATTAAATAGTTTAAAACTATTTAATGTTCCTATATTGTCACTACGTCTTGAAATCCATCAGTAATTCTGCCTTTATTTCATGTTTGTAAAGCTTACATATGATGTCTACATCTATATTATGTACAAATTCAAGTACAATTACTCAATTAAATTGTACTATTTATATGTAAACAAAATAATAACTGAAATATACACTGAAGTGACAAAAGTCCTGGGATAGCAATATGCAAATTTTCAGATGGCAGTAGCATCGCGTAGAACAGGTATAAATGCGCAGTGCTTTCGCAGAGCTTTCATTTCTGTTCAAGTTATTCATGTGAAGAGGTTTTGACGTGATGATGACCGCACGACGGGAATTAACAGACTTTGAACGCGGGATGTTAGTTGGAGCTAGACGCATGGGTCATGCCATTTCGGAAATCGTTAGGGAATTCAACATTCCCAGATCCACTGTGTCAAGAGTGTGCCGAGAGTATGAAATTTCAGGCATAACATCCCACCATGGACAGCGCAGTGGTCGACCGCCTGCACTTAACTGCCGAGCCCGGCGACGTCTGCAAAGAGTCGTAAATTCTAACAGACAAGCAACACTGCGTCAAATAACCGCAGAAATCAATGTGGGACGTACAAGGGACTTGTCTGTTAGAACTGTGCGGAGAAATTTGGCTTTCTTGGGCTACTCCAGCAGAAGACCGACTCGAGTGCATTTACTGACAAAACGACATCGCTTGCAGCGACTCTCGTGGGCACGTGAGCATATCGGTTGGTCCCTAGATGAATGGAAAACCGTGGCCTGGTCCGATGAGTCACGATTTTAGTTGCTAAGAGCTGATGGTAGGGTTCGAGTGTGGCGCAGACCCCACGAAGCCATGGACCCAAACTGTCAGCAAGTCACTGTTCAAGCTGGTGGTGGCTCCGTAATGGTGTGGGCTGTTTTTTCATGGCATGGACTTGGTCCTCTGGTGCGACTGGACCGAACATTGACTGGAAATGCTTATGTTCAACTACTTGGAGATCTTTTGCAGCCCTTCATGGACTTCATGTACCCAAACAACGATGGGATTTTTATGGATGACAATGCGCCATGTCACCGGGCCACAACTGTTCGCGATTGGTTTGAAGAACATCCTGGACAATTCCAACGAATGATCTGGCCACCTAGATCGCCCGACATGAATCCCATCGAGCATTTATGGGACATCATCGAGAGGTCTGTTCGTGCCCAAAATCCTGCACCATCAACGCTTTCACAATTATGGACGTCTATCGAGACAGCATGGCTCAATATTCCTGCAGAAGACTTCCAACGACTTGTTGAGTCCATGCCACGTCGAGTTGCTGCACTTCGCCGGACGAAAGAAGGGCCGACACGATATTAAGAGGTATCCCATGACTTTTGTCACTTCAGTGTATATATACATTTATTTATATATATAATTTCCATGATCTGTTTCCAATAAAATTTTGTAGTAATATTATTTATCGTATTTCTGAAATCAAATAAATTAGATATTTTTTTCCTATGTACCGTAGAGTTTTGGAAATATCGACTTATATTTTTTGAATAGAACTGGTTCCATGAAATATTTTTAAGTTGTTTAAGGCTCCTATAATTGATTGCTAATCTAGGTGTTAAATCACAATGATTTAATTAATAATTAAATAAAACGTTAATTTTGAAAACATCTTCTTCCTAAGTTCTAAGTTTCTAAGTTCTTTTCAAACAAACTTTTCCCTAAATTTAATTAAAATTTTTTTCTTTTTTTTACTCGTCATTTTATTTTCTCCCCACATTGTCACTACTACTCCCAAATTCATCAGTAATCCCTTTTATTACAAAAAAAAAACTGCGAACCGTGAAAGAAAGAGAGACTTATATAAATCTCAAGGTTTGGCTTTTGCAAATTTAGCAACATATGCCCCACACCCAGACCAAACAAAAGAAGCCGAATGCGCAAATGCAGAACTGTGTCTTCCAGCTAGTGTCTAATCTCCTTTTCTTGATTGATAGTGAGCGAAAATGCCTGCTAAGCACATTATTAATTTTCTTGGAAATATTTAATTATTTAATTTAATTTTTTTATTAGAACTGGTTGTATTAAATAACTTAAATTTATTTAATGTTCCTACATCGTCACTACGACTTCCAAATCCATCAGTACTTCTGTCTTTGTTTCACGTTTGTAAATCTTACATATGATGTCTACATCAATATTATGTACAAATTGAGTACAATTACGTTGTACAATTATACAATTTATATATAAACAAAATATCTGAAACATTAATAATAACGTATAAAATACCATATTTATGCTCAATTCCTTTTGCTCAAAATAAAGAAGATAAAAAAGTTTCTTTATTAGAAGCATTCTAGCACGAAGAATGATATGCAAAAACATGTTATACACATAGGCTTACTATATATATAGATAAATAGATATATGTATAGATATAGATATAGAGATATATATAGAGAGAGATGTATGTATATACATATATGTTTATGTATATATATATATATACACTGAAGTGACAAAAGTCATGGGATACCTCTTAATATCGTGTCGGCCCTTCTTTCGTCCGGCGAAGTGCAGCAACTCGACGTGGCATGGACTCAACAAGTCGTTGGAAGTCTTCTGCAGGAATATTGAGCCATGCTGTCTCGATAGACGTCCATAATTGTGAAAGCGTTGATGGTGCAGGATTTTGGGCACGAACAGACCTCTCGATGATGTCCCATAAATGCTCGATGGGATTCATGTCGGGCGATCTAGGTGGCCAGATCATTCGTTGGAATTGTCCAGAATGTTCTTCAAACCAATCGCGAACAGTTGTGGCCCGGTGACATGGCGCATTGTCATCCATAAAAATCCCATCGTTGTTTGGGTACATGAAGTCCATGAAGGGCTGCAAAAGATCTCCAAGTAGTTGAACATAAGCATTTCCAGTCAATGTTCGGTCCAGTCGCACCAGAGGACCAAGTCCATGCCATGAAAAAACAGCCCACACCATTACGGAGCCACCACCAGCTTCAGTGCCCTGCTGACAGTTTGGGTCCATGGCTTCGTGGGGTCTGCGCCACACTCGAACCCTACCATCAGCTCTTACCAACTGAAATCGTGACTCATCGGACCAGGCCACGGGTTTCCATTCATCTAGGGACCAACCGATATGCTCACGTGCCCACGAGAGTCGCTGCAAGCTATGTCGTTCTGTCAGTAAATGCATTCGAGTCGGTCTTCTGTTGGAATAGCCCAAGGCCAAATTTCTCCGCACAGTTCTAACAGACAAGTCCATTGACGTCCATGCCATTTCTGCAGTTATTTGACGCAGTGTTGCTTGCCTGTTAGAATTTACGACTCTTTGCAGACGTCGCCGGTCTCGGTCGTTAAGTGCAGGCGGTCGACCACTGCGTTGTCCATGGTGGGATGTTATGCCTGAAATTTCATACTCTCGGCACACTCTTGACACAGTGGATCTGGGAATGTTGAATTCCCTAACGATTTCCGAAATGGCATGACCCATGCATCTAGCTCCAACTAACATTCCGCGTTCAAAGTCTGTTAATTCCCGTCGTGCGGTCATCATCACGTCAAAACCTCTTCACATGAATAACTTGAACAGAAATGATAGCTCTGCGAAAGCACTGCGCATTTATACCTGTTCTACGCGATGCTACTGCAATCTGAAAATTTGCATATTGCTATCCCATGACTTTTGTCACTTCAGTGTATATATATATATATAATACATGATATGCTGCTCATAGTATCTTGTAGTGGTAGTATTTATTGTATTTTATTCATGAAATTAGTTACCGTGGATTTTTTGGAAATATTTAATTATATTTTTTGAATAGTACTGGTTCCATCAAATATTTTGAATTTTTCGAAATTCCTATAATTGATTGCTGATTTAGTGGTTAAATCACAATTAATTAATTAATTAATTTAAAAAACTACCATAAAAGATCTTTTTCCAATTAAAAAGTTCTTTTCAAACAAACTTTTCCCAAACTTTAATTAAAATAGTTTTCTTTTTTTTTTTACTCATTTTTATTTTCTCCCCACATTGTCACTACGACTCCCAAATCCATCAGTAATCCCTTTTATTAAAAAAAAAAAAAAAAAAAAGCTCGAACCTCATGAAAGAAAGAGAGACTTATATAAATCTGAAGGATTGGCTTTTGTAAATTTAGCAACATACGCACCACACCCAGACCAAACAAAAGATGCTGAATGCGCAAATGCAGAACTGTGTCCTCCTGGCTAGTGTCTAATCTCCTTTTCTTGATTGATAGTGTGCGAAAATGCCTGTTAAGCACTTTCCCTTCTCTAAAAATAAAAATAAAATAAGTTCTTACTTAAAAGACAAGTCTTCTACCGAAGATGATGGACCGGTTATTTTTTTCTTCTTGTATTTTTTTAAGCATTTGATCGTCTTTTTATGACTTTTTAAAACAACGTTGAGCTTCTCTCTATTTCTCTCTCCCTTTTTTTTTATATATTTTTTATTTTTAGCCTTACTCTATTTTCTCTCTTTTTATTTGTTCTAGGGTTGGAAGTTTTGGGAAAGGCGAGAAATTTATTACTTCTCGTAAATGCTTCAAATGTTTAACCGTGGAGAAATTAATTTTAGTGACAGCTTTTAAAGTCCGTATGTTACGTTTTGCTGCTTTGCTTGTTTTTCTCTCTTTCCTCCTTAAACTTACACGTTTCTGTTCTTCTTTTTTTTTTCTTTTTTCTTTATTTTCCTGTTGCTGAGGAACGATTTTCGATCAATTTAGAATTGACAGATGAGTGAGGAGAGTTCCATGAGCTCCTAAAAGAAACTTCCCTTTTATGTCATTTTAAATTACCCGATTCGTCAATCTCTAAATATTTAATTCGGTTTACAGCAGGACTGTCACTTTATTGCAGAAAAGCAATTCTTATCCACTGAATCTTCGTCATTCCTTAAATGAACAGCTATTTTATATATACTCGGAATACTTCACTGCCTGTTCGTGATGTGATAAACAAAAATAAAGGTATTTTGTAACAATTTTAATACAGGTTTAGAAGTGGACTGTCACCTTCTTGCACAAAAGTCATTCTTATCCACTGATTTATTATAATCTTTTTAATGACAAGCTACTTTACACATATTCCTTATAGTAACGTTCATGGTGCGACAAATTAAATAAATGTATTTTGTAATCTAAAATTTAATTGGGTTAAATTTAATTACAGGAGGGTTGCCCCTTTCTTGCACAAAGTAATTATTATCTACTGATTTTATAATTTATTAAATGAACAGCTACTTTATATAATATATATACTCATTATAGTAATGATCATGGTGTGATAAATTAAATAAATGTATTTATAAAATGTAAAATTTAAATGTAATGCAATTTAAATTTTATAAAATTCAATTCGGTGTAGGGGTGGATTGCCATTTTCTTTCATAAACGTCATTCTTATTCAATGATGTTTCTAAAAAGAACAGCTATTTTACATATACTCATAAGAGTAACGTTCATTGTGTGATAAACTAAATAAATGTATTCGATAATTTTGTAATTTAAAATTTAATTCCGTTTAGAGGAGGATTGTCACTTTATTCCACAAAAGCTATTCTTATCCACTGAATCTTTGTCAGTTCTTCAATGAACAGCGATTTTATATATACTCAGAATACTTCACTGCTTGTTCCTCATGTGATAAACTAAATAAGGGTATTTTGTAATGTAAAATTTAATACTGTTTAGATTACGACTATCACATTCCACAAAATTCATTCTTATCCACTCCTTCTTCATAATATTTTAAAAGAACAGATCTTTCTATATACTCATAATAGTTACGTTCAACCAACGGCCGTACCATGCTGAATATACCGGTTCTCGTTAGATCACCGAAGTCAAGCAACATTGGGCGCGGTCAGTACTTGGGTGGGTGACCACCTGGGAACACCGCGTGCCGTTGGCAAATTTGGGACCTCAATGGCCGAGTGTCTAGCGCTCTGGCGCTCGGTGCCACAGGTTTTGGGTTCGAATCCCGGCGGTGCCATGGATGTTTGTAGTGGTTCGGAATCCACTTTAAGCCGTAGGTCCCGGTCTCCTATGACTGTAAGAGCGTCACGGAGCAAAAGTCAGGCTTCTACCTACGGGTGCTCCATCACAACAGAAGCTGCTTCCTTCCCCTTCAATCATGAGTACGTACGGGCTCGTGGGCTTGGCCAGCCAAGTGGGATAAGAAACAACAACAACAATAGTTACGTTCATTGTGTGATAAATGAAATAAGTGTAATTTATAATTTTGTAATGTACATCATGCACACCATGATCGCTTATAGTATAAATCATTATGTAATAAATTAAATAATTGTATTTTATAACCTAAAATTTAATTCGGCTTAAGGGAAGACTGTCACATTATTGCACAAAAGCCATTCTTGTCCACTGAATCTTCGTCAGTTTATCTTAGCTGGGAATGAATTTTACTAATTATTTTTGCCGTTAATTTCCACCCCAAATTTTGGATGGATTGCTTCATATTATTTATTTGTGATGAAGAATTCAATTTATATATTTTCTACAAAATGAAAACTGTTTTAATTTTTGATCCTGTATTGACTTAAGCTTACAGTATTCTTAATCAGTAATTCTGAATGTGAAAAAAATTATTTAAAAATATTGATTTAAATTAATCGTTTTTATTTAAACTATAAAGTGAGGCCGCATACTTAGTAATTTCTACTTCTTTGGCGTAACAGAACCATGTTGCGCCAAGGCCGCCTGTCTACTGGCAAATTTCGGGACAGGAGTTGTTTACTTTTTTACATGTTAGGGGTGTCAACCCTACGCTCAACAGTCATATTGGACCGGGATTTACTACTTAAAGTGAATTCCGAACCACTACAAACATTCATGACTCTTTCCGAAACCTGTGGCACCGAGCGCTAGGCACTAGTCACTCGCCTATCAGGCCCCAAATAGTAATTTAATATATATAAATATTTTTTAAAAACTGCTAGATTTATTGACAATTTAATTTTTCTTATATTCTGTGTGTCTGTATATATAATCTTCAAATACCTATAGTTTGAATGAAAATTCTCTGTTGTTCAATATAAAATAGAAAATAATAAAAACTAAGCAATGACATGAATTATCAAATCCGTTATGTTTTCGAAACATCTACAATCTAATTATCATTGATGATTAGTTTTAAACTGCAATTTATTATTGTTTACTGCAACAAATTTTGATCCTAATAAGTTTTATAGAAAACTTATAAAGAAAATAATATGTTTTAAAATACATATTTTCCTGATAAAAATTTAAAAAATAATGATATAAAAATTAAGCAATTATTGATTAAAAAACCTGAAAATTAAAGCAGTAAAAACTGAAATGAAAATAAATTGTTGGGGATTGAAAATTAATATAAAAAAGTTAAAAAGGTGCTTTTAAAAAATCCAGTTTTATAATATTTTTTGTTACAATTTTAACATTTTGTTCGACATGACTATAAATAAAATCAACGATATTATTATTTTAACTTTTAAAGAAAAAGATCTTATATATTAAAATATAAAATTATCATATTTGAATTTCAGATTAGCAACTTAAAAAAATACTTGCAGATAACTTA
Source organism: Caerostris darwini (assembly GCA_021605075.1). Lineage (NCBI taxonomy): Eukaryota > Metazoa > Arthropoda > Arachnida > Araneae > Araneidae > Caerostris > Caerostris darwini. The sequence goes on along the minus strand of BPLQ01003924.1, from coordinate 75,817 downwards.
AAATATAAGAATCTTTAAGTTTGAACAATTCTTTGACAGTCTCGAACTATTCGAATTCTTGAATGTAACATCCACTCCAAGAATCTGCGTAAAGTACACACATCGCTTCATTGCCTTTCTAGAATAACAGATATCGCTCTATCTGACCGTGCAAACACATACTGGAGAATTCCTGGAAGCATCGCGGCATAGATATGGTGGCGTTGTTTAACAATTCATTCATGTTTGAAGTCTCATTCTGGGCATCAGAAATGCAGACTTAACTGTAGATGGGAACAAGTATTCGTAATCCACACTTGATTCTGTATATTCTTGGTAGGCCATACAATGGCAAGAATTTCGGAATCACTATCGCGTCGTCGTAGAAATTCATTTTGGATGTTTCATAAGAGGTGAGCTTGCAAAATGTTCATTGCTGATAGTATGGGAGGAAATGGAATGGACAGGAAATAGTCGGGGATTATTTAAGTGGAGGCTTAGGCCTAAAGTTCTATTTTCAGAATTCATGGAAGTTGCTTTTATTATTGAAGTTGCTCTGCATTTAGGTATATAAGGTTCCAGCATCACAAAAAATGAGGAATTTGAAGACGAACAGAAATTGAATATTGATTTTACAACAAATATTATATATATTGTACCATTTTTTCAAGGGAAGAATTGTGTCCTTTCTTTCCCAGCAAAGAGGAATATTTATTCTTTGAAGAGTACATAATAACGAATTATCAAATTTGATAGCATACAATCAATATTGTGGGTAGTTATATTGCATGCAATTAGTGTTTTGTACTAATGAAAACAACCTATCACTCAAATCTGATAGTAGATATTCAGCGTCATGCATAATGAAGCCTCATGAAATTAGCGATAGTCTGTGCGATCTTCAAGGGTCAAAACAATGACAGATGGAATAGGAACTACATAATGAATTGTCGCATCGTGATTGGCGATAGACTATGGGCTGAAAAAATGTCTACTCAAATGAAAAGTGAAGGAAGGTGAATTTCCCTCATATATATATATATATATATATATATATATATATATATATATATATATATATATATATGTTTACATCATCTAATGTTGTATTGATTTTTATTTTGTACATAATTAAAATCAAATACAGTTAATCTGTAATAATTAAGATTGGAGAAAGTAAATTGTCTGTATAAACCTGATTTCCATCAGGCTTATATAGAAAAAAAATGAAAAATTCAATCAGAAAAAATAAAGACTCTTAAAAATTACATTCAGAAACTTTAGGTGTCATATTCCTGATAGACTACAACATGTAGCACAAGTATTACACTTTTATAATCAATATGAATGAAAAATAAAAATACCTTTCTAAGTTAAGTCAATTCTTGTAGTTAATAACTCATATATTCAAGTCATGATTTCGCAAGCGAGTTGCAGTATGTGAAATGACAAAAAGAATATTTTAAAAATAAGCAACTTCACCATAGTATAAGAAACGACAGTTCGTTCACTGTGGAGCCATGCATTTTGAACGACTTCAAACCCATTTACATCACTTTATTTATTCACCATTGAAGAGCGCAGATGCGTGGAGAAAAATAAGCACAATATCTCTGAGCAAGACCCATACATTTACATGCAAGAAAACATCAAAGAAATCTATCGGAGAAACTCCACTCGGAAACCTCAGATATCAAGGCTTTTGTGGTGGTCTATTTCCTCCTCGGAGTCTCCTTTCAGAGTGTTGAGGGGCGAAAAACATCACTCTTGGCTTTACTGGTTGAGAAATAAAAGCCATCGAAATAGAGAGGAAAAGCCATCGAGTTGTAAATTACCCGCGACGTTAGAAATGCTTCTGTTTAAATTAATGTTTGCAGCTTACTTGAAGTTTTAGATGGGCTTTTAGAGTTCTTAAGTCACTATTTATGCTGTGAAATAAATAAAGAGTAAGTCTGTCTTCATATATTATATAAAGGGTATTTTAAAATATACTGTATTTATTAGGTAAAATTTTTGAATTTTATTCGTTTGTTAGATAAAATACATATACAAATGTAGAAAATTGTTAATAAAGGACATTCAACAATTTTTATTTAAGTAATTCTTTAAACATTGTTGAAAATCAGAAAATTTTAATAATATACAGTGCGATTCAAAAAAGGTTGCTCTGTTTACAAACGACAATAATTTATTTATTGCTGTTCTTACTTATACCACTACTCAGTCTTTTAGACAAAGCCCACGAAACCGTCTGGATTCCTGGTTGAAGGAAAAGGGGACAGCTTCTGTTGTGATGGAGCAGCCGTAGGTAGAAGTCTGACTTGTCTCCGTGACGCTCTTACAATCATATGAAACTGGGACTTATGGCTTAAAATGGATTCAGAATCACTACAAACATTCATTGGCGCCTCCAGGACTCGATTTCGAAACCTGCCGTGCGTCAGAGTCATGTCTGCTGCTTACTTGAAGTTTTAGATGGGTTTTTAGAGTTTAAAGTCACTATTTACGCTGTGAAATAAATAAATAGTAAGTCTGTTTTCATATGGTATATAAAGGATATTTTAAAATATACTGATAAATGTATTGTATGTGCTAGGTAAAATGCTTGAATTTTTAAATTTTATTTGTTTGTTAGGTTAAAATACATACACAAATGTAGAAAATTATCATAAAAGGACATTCAACAATTTTTATTTAAGTAATTCTTTAAATATTGTAGAAAATAAGAAAACAACTTTAATAATATACTGTGCGATTCAAGAAGGTTGCATTGCTTACAAACGACAATAATTTATTTATTGCTGTTTCTGCTTATCCAACTTGGCAGTCATTTAGATCAAGTCCTCGAACCCGTGTGGTCTCATGGCTGAAGGGAAAGGTGGCAGCTTCTGTTGTGATGGAGCACCCGTAGATAGAAGTCTGACTTGGCTCCTTGACGCTCTTACAATCATATGACACTGGGACCTATGGTTTAAAATGGATTCAGAGCCACTACAAGCACTCAAGGCACCGCCAGGAATCGAATCCGAAACCTGAGCGACAGAGCGCTAACCACTCGGCCATCAAGCCCCAGAAGTTAATTGCCAATTTAAGATTGATGAAATAAGGGGGAATAAATGATGAAAAATATCTCAGTATATTTGTTTTCAGAGAAAATCAAATCCTTTAAAAACTATATTCAGAAACTTTAGGTGCCATATTCCTGATAGAGTACAGCATGTAGCACAAGTATTACACTTTTAATTTCAATATGAATAAAAAATAAAAATCGCTTTATAAGTAAAGTCAATTCTTGTAATTAATAATTCAAAAGTTCAAGTCATGAATTTACATACGAGTTACACAATTTAAAGTGACAAAAAGAATATTTAAGAAATAAACAACTTCACCATAATATAAGAAACGACAGTTCGCTCACTCTTGGAGCCATGCATTTTGAACGACTTCAAACCCATTTACATCACTTTATTTATTCAGCATTCAAGAGCGCAGATGCGTGGAGAAAAATAAGCACAATATCTCAGAGCAAGACCCATACATTTACATGCAAGAAAACATCAAAGAAATCTATTGGAGAAACTCCACTCGGAAGCCTCAGATATCAAGGCTTTTGTGGTGGTCTATTTCCTCCTCGGAGTCTCCTTTCAGAGTGTTGAGGGGCGAAAAACATCACTCTTGGCTTTACTGGTCGAGAAATAAAAGCCATAGAAATAGAGAGGAAAAGCCATCGAGTTGTAAATTACCCGCGACGTCAGAAATGCTGCTGTTTAAATTAATGTTTGCAGCTTACTTGAAGTTTTAGATGGATTTTTAGAGTTTTAAGTCACTATTTATGCTGTGAAATAAATAAAGAGTATGTCTGTCTTCATATATAAAGGATATTTTAAAATATATTGATAAATGCACTGTATTTGTTACGTAATATACTTGAATTTTTAAAATTTATTTATATGTAAGATAAAATACATACACAAATGTAGAAAATTATCATAAAAGGACAATCAACAATTTTTATTTAAGTAATTCTTCAAACATTGTTGAAAATCTGAAAACAATTTTAATAATGTAAATTCAATACGATTCAATATGATTACTCTTATTAAAAACGATAATAAGTTAGTTCTATACAAAGATCTGTCAAAAAAAATTTGAACCCTGAGAAAATAAAGCTTGGTTCATGAACTTCAAAAGTTTTTTATCTGACTCCCCTAGGACCTTATCAATCTTTGTAGGCTTTATAACTGCTATATGGGACTTCTTTTGGTTATACCAATAACATGCAACCGGTAGCCAATTTCACCTCAGACATTGTGAAGCATCTTTGCCACTGATGCCACTGCCTTCTCAATTTTTGTTTGATTTATTTATAATTGTTCTTTGGAACTTCCCTTGGTTATACCAATAACATCCAACCAGTAGCCCATTTCACTCTATAGAAATTGCGAGGCATGTTGGTTGTCCCTGATGTCAGTACCTCCTCAATTTTTATACGTTTTATAACTGCTCTATGGGACTTTTCTTGATAATATCCATAACATCCAAGTAGTAGTTCATTTCATTTCCGACGATGTGATGTATAATATATATAATTTTCGCAACAGCCCCTTGATGGGCTAAGTCTGTCTACTCACATGCAGATTATAAGACAGGAGAAGTTTTTCTTTTTAAAGAGTAGGGTTTGTCAGCCCTACGTCCAACAGTTACATTAGACTTGGACCTACGGTTTAAGGTGGATCTCAAAGCACTGCGATCATGGCACCACCGGGACTAGAACCCGAAACCTGTTCAAGCCCCATATATATATCCGATATTGTATTTATTTGTCTCATTTTCTCGTTCGCCTATTTAAATTCGCATATATCAGATAGTTCTTTATTTTATTATTTAATTACGCACTTCAAGTACAAAAAAAATCCCCATATTTCAAGGCCCATGTTTTCAGTAAAATTATTTGATGATATGCTACATTTCTTAAAAAATATTCAATAAATGAATTTTTAAAAAAAAACATTAAAGATTCTAAGATATTTATGAAGTACATTAGAAGAAAAGACACTGTGTATAGTTTGGTTAGGTTTGTCGCTCTACTGTCATTTTGTACAGACTTTGGGCTAATTAGACAGAGACTTACAGCTTAATGTGGATTCCGAACTACAAACAAACATATATGCCACCGCCAGGATTTGAACCTGAAGCTTGTGGTACCAAAAGCCAGAGCTCACTGTGTATAAGGACATTGCAAGGAAAAAAGTCAAATAAATAATGTTAAATAAGGATTAGTTTGCTATGAGATACAGGTATATTTAAAAATATACTAAAAAATACACTTTATATTATCAACGAAAAAAAATTACGTATGAATTCTAAAAATAAATATATACATATGATTTACAAGAAATATTAAGCTAAATTAGTTATATTTAAAAGTGCATTTTAGATTATTTTTTTATTGCAAAAATATTTTATGTAACATTATGGACGATGAAGAATATAATAAATCAGTAAGTGCAAAAATAAGTTAATAATAACAAAATAAATTAATAAGTTGCAAAATTAAATTGATAATATTTTAGTTTATTAGAGAAAATATTGTCTAATAATATTTAAATAATAAAAAAATAGTAAATTTAATCAAATGTAAGTGAAATTTTTCTGCAAATATTTTTACAAAGAGGTAATCAAATAAATACTGAATTATTATTATTTTTTTGTAGTATTTATACAATGTTTACAATAATTCTTAAAACGCTGCTGTTAAATAAATATTTTTTGGAATATTTATTCCTTCATCGGGCTGAAATACAACTAAAAGATTATATATGTTGCTAAGTATATTGCAAAAAGCTATTTAATATTCTATTTATATATTTTTTTAAGTCTTAACAAACATTCACTCGTGTCTTGTCTAATATAAATAATTAGGTTTTATCACTTTTTAAAAATAGTTTTACTTTCTTAACTGAAATCGAGCATAATTTTTAAAAAGTGAAATGTCTTTTAACATTAAATATATGCATTATTAACTCTTATATGCATTTCTAAAGAAATTGCATTATAAATAATATGCATTTCTAAGGGAGAATTTATATAAAATTCTCATAGGAAATTAAATCTAATGTAAAGTCAAAACTCCTTTTAAGAATAAAAATTAAATTCAAATATAATAAAAATTCTTCTATTTATAATATTATGTTCGTAATCTGCATTATTTAATCTTTACAGAACTTCAAAGTTACTTATTTTTCAATGTAATTTAAATTATGTTTTTTTATCGAGAAATGTGTATCATAAAAACATTTCAAGAAAATATCAATGGATGAATAAGCAAAACATTTTTTCGAGTACAAAGAATTTTTTTAGTATTTCTGCGTCATAAAATATTTAAATTCAAATGAATATTATTCAATTTCTTGTAACTGAAACGTGAAGACGCCATTTTTGAAAATATAATTAAAATAGAGAATACGTCAAATATTATACATAATTTTGTAATATTTCATGTATTCTCTATTGTAATTTGATTTTTATTATCTTTTTTCACAACACTTTTCTTTTGCTATTTTTTTAAAGAAAAATTTTTTTTTTCAATGTATATTTTTTTCCTGTTGAATAAACTAAAATCTGTATAATATGACCATATGGTTAAAGCGACCTGTCTACTGCCAGATTTCGAGACAGGAGATGTTTTCTTTTTAAGGAGTAGGGTTGTCAGCCCTACGCTCTACAGTCATATTAGACCGGGACCTACAGTTAAATGTGGATTCCAAACCACTACATACATCCATGGCACCGTTGGGAATCAAACACAAAATCTGTGGCTAGCCACTCGGCCATCAGGCCCATTTACAACCCCAATATACACTCAAGAGCCAAAACATTATGACCACCTGTCAATAACGAGTTGACCCACCTTTGACGCGCAACACAGCTTCAACCCGCCTTGGCATGGATTAATACCACCACTTAATACCAGTTAAATACCACTTCCACCTGATCACGTGCCTTCCACGTCATCCAGGCGAGTTCATTGCAAAATGTAGGGGTGGTCATAATGTTTTGGCTCTTGAGTGTACATATAAAGAATTCCCTGTAGTTGCAGCGTAGCTATTCTAATTTTAACATTAAAATTTAACATCATTTAACACCTAATTTTAACAACTAAATTTATCACAGTGTTGTTCTATATTAGTAACTATTATATTACACTACTACTATTGTTTATAACTTATTATATTACATATAGCCTATTGTTCAAAAGACACGGAGTTTTCTTTGCAATCGTCGACAAATTTCTTCATCGGCGTAACAGCCCTATGGTGTGCCAAGGCCATCTGCTTATTGAGAGACGTCGAGACACGAGATGCTTTCGCTTTTCGAGGTAGGGTTGTTGTCTGCAATACGGCCAAAGCTCTAATCATATTAGGATCGACCTATGGTTTAAAGTAGAATCCGAGCCACTACATACACCCAGGACACTGCCGGGACTCGAACGAAACTTGTCGGCACCGAACGCCAGAGGGCTTCTTACTCGGCCATCAGTCCCATATAATGTGATTAAGTATTCAAAATATGCCCCGCATTTGCCGAATTACGATGAAAGAAGTATCTGTCCATTAGTGAAAATATTTTTATACCTTTTTTATCTTTTATTAACAATATAGTTACCTAAAGATATAAAATAATTTTTATATCGTTAGTTCACCGTATTAAATTTAATGCAAGGATAAAGTACCTATGATATTATAATATAAATATTTGATTATAATATATATTTTATTATGCTTTGTAGTTTTATCCCTGAGGTCTCATGTTTGTTCTAGTTTTTATAATCGAGTTAGATACGCTATTGGAAAATATAGTGCTTAATAAAACAATATTTAGAAATAGTTAAAATATTTAATTTGCTCATATTTTATATATTTTAAATGCGTAATCAAATAGTAAAAATTTGATGCTTGTAAAACATAGTTAATATGAAAACTAGCATGTGCTGTTTTAATTTAACAAATATTTAAAGTATTTTTACATTATTAAATTGAAAACGCAAATTTTCTGATGCATTATTAAATTATTTTAAAATAAATTGATATACCTAGATAATATTTTTAGAAATTGTGACTTTTAATAAGCAATGTAAATGTTAACAATGTGTATGTTTCTAATAAAATGTTTTCTTAATAAAGTTATTTGTTTCAGATCATTTTAAATTGTAATAATGTTTTAATTAATTTATGCTCTCTGAAAGTTTTTGATAAATTGAATTGTTTCATATTAAATTTTATTGCATCAAAAAATGATCACCCATTCTGCAGTATCTTCCTCGGCAAGGTTTCATAATTAAGAACAAGGATTTTTGATAAATAATTTAAATTTTATCATTTGGCTGCTCTGGTACCTCATTACTTCGTCAGGATTTCTTAGATTTCATTTTTTCCCACGCATCGACAATCCTTTTGTACTACCTGATTTAAGCATTGAATAATTCTATGTCCTCATTCAAGAACTTCGATTAGCTTTAGCTTAGCACAGCTTCTTTCAATATTTTTTAAGTTCTCAAGAAGAATACCTTGATGTAATGGATGTATCATTGAAGTCGATGATTTTGTTGTTCCTTTCCCTCCTCTCCCGAAACCTATTCAATGATTGCTCCACACGGTTTCGAATTAGAAAATTAATCATAGAGTCAGCACTCTGTGGAAATAACCCACCCTTCTGTCTGGGAAGAATGGAGCTAGTTAATAATGACTGGCTTCAAGGATTACCCGTTCCAAACGAGCATGCACTGCTTCACACTGAAATTAAGAGAGAAATTGTAAAACTTTTTCTGGTTACAATGGGGAAAATGTCATAATTTCTTTTTTCATTCAACAACTCTATTTAACATTACTTCATACAAAAATAACAGCCTTTTATTAACTTTGCTTCCATCAGTGAAGTATATTCGATCGTACTCATGTAACATGCAGCGAGTATATTGAATTAGAGCTGTAGGCAATCATTTTGAAGAAAGATGTATGGGACATCTACGCCTAGATGTCTGGATTGTCTATTTTAATAAATTTATGGACATTCAAATTTATATTCAAATTTATGAACATTAGAACAATTATTACAGTCAAATTTTCTATCTTGTTTGATAGGTTTGATTTAAGCTTGAGTTAAACAGTCTATCAACTATTCTCTGGTATAAAATAATCCAGTATCTTTCTTTAGTGAAAAGAACACAGATTATTCCTCATAAAAGACACTATCAACTACCGTTCATCAGAAGCATTAAAATATCACAGAAAATATAAAATAAAGTACACACATACCAGTTATTCCAAATATATTAAATAAATAATTATTCTATCATGCACTTTATACATGCGAATAAGAAAATTTAGAAACCCAAACTATGTGCGAAAACAAATAATTAATTCTTGCAGAGATTACAAAAAATATAACGATATGCTAGATTTTCCATCACCACAAAAGCTGCCTTCTTAATCCCCTTATCCATAAAACATTGGATACTAACAAATTATAAACTATTCTCTGGAATAAAATAATCTAATATCTTTCTTCAAAGTATAAGTGAAAAAACACAAAGATTATTCCAAATAAGCGATACTATCAACTGCCTTTCACCATTAAAATATCAAGTAAAGTACAAACTTATAGTTATTCCAAATATATTAAATAAATAATGATTCTACCTTTCACTTTATACATACGAATAAGAAAAAATAGAAACCCAAACTATGTGCGAAAACAAACAATTAATTCCTGCAGAGATTGCAAAGAAAAATGAGGATAATGTTAGATTTTCCATCAACCACAAAAGTTGCCTTCTTAATCCACTTATCCACGGAACATTGGATACTAATAAATTATAAGGCACAGGAAAGGAGGGGAAAAAAATGCACAGCAGGGTGTATCGTCCAAAGCTTTCCTGGAAGTCAGTGTCTCTTGAGCCATTATAGATCCATCAATGCAAGTGATCTCTGTAGCCTTCAATTTTCTTGACATCCCATCGTCACCATTAATCACCAGAATTCCGGAAGCAGTTCTTCCTTGTGATCTTCTATTTAATATTCATATTCTTAAAAAGAAGGGGTGGTCCACGACTGAGTATGATGAATCGTACAATACCCTAGTGACAGCGCGGCCATTGTACACCTTGACTTTCGATTTGCCAGCAAAGCTCGATTGTCTGTGTCATGGGAAAAAATAACGAGATATATTAATAAGAGAAAAGGAAGTAATTTTCGACTTTCTGTACTTGCTTTTTTTTTATCAGAGTTTTTTTGGGTTATTATCTTTGTTCTAGGGATCAAAATGGAATGAAAGAGCTTCAGTTTGACATTAAAATTTGTAAAAAAAGTATGAAATAAGGTATTTATATATCAGTGGACGTATTTTATTTTTAGCATGCTGCGTTGCACTATTTTTCTGAGTGGGTGTCATGTATTATTAGTATTTATTGCGTGGGTTGGATAGATCTAGTGAATCGAAATAGAAACTAAAGCTCTAATTTATATACCAGGAATATACAAGATAAATGCGTAGGCCACATTTGGTTGAGCTTAATGTAGTTGGGAATGATGTTCTGATGTATATTTTGGGCATATTTTGTGTAGGAAGTATAGGCTTACAGGATCAAAGTAGAACCGGTAGCTTTCAGGTATGTGCAATAAATGCACGGTCAATTCTTAGGAGGGGAATTTTTTACATTCGACCCAAATAGATGAGGACGACAGTAATTCAATCTCCTCTTTCCATCCTTGAGGGTATTTATTCTATAATGCGGTGGAAAATGCGATTACAATGCAGAAGGTTGCCATGGTGATAGGTATCAGTAAATATGTCACATATCTAAAACTGTAATGGTAAATAACATCAGGCCAAAATGCCCTGTTTTTGGAAACACAACCTGTTACTGCATTGATAGTTACAGTAAAATATATAAGTTAAAAGGAATTAAGGCATTAAGTTAAAAGAACTTTAACCTCGAGCTAAACTTGGAATTTCTTCTGTATGGCCCGAATAGCTGCTAGTAACATCAGACTAAAATGCCCGATTTTTGGAAACAACATCTTTTTCTGCATTGTTAGTTACAGTAAAATAAGTAAATTAAAAGGAATTAACGTCAACTTCGATCTAAGCTTGGGATTTCTGCCGTTTGGGCCGAATAGCTGCAGATGAGGATGGGAACATTTCACTCTCTTCTTTGCATTCTTGAGGATGTTTATTCTACAATGCTGTAGAAAATGTAATTATAATGAAGAAAGTTACTGTAGTGCACTCTCTGTATCAATAAATTTGCTACATATCTGAAACTTTAATTGTAAATAGCATCAGGCCAAAATGAACTGTTCTTGGAAACAATACCTTTTGCTGCATTGATTGTTACAGTAAAATAACTAAATTGAAAGGAATTAACTTTAACCTCAAGCTAAACGTGGAATTTCAGTTGGCTATCCTTTGATCACTAAAGGTTATAGGGTTTCCATTCCTAAGGAACTTAAAGGGATTGAAACTATTCAAGTAAAAATCGATGGCACCTAAAATGGTGTCCCGTAGTGTCCGTTTTTTATATTATTTGTATTTGTCTTAATACTTATCTACCACCTGTACATGAAATAAAAGGATTAGAAAATAAAGTTTGCTGCTATCTTAATAAATTTATGTATGACTTAGGACCAGAGTTCAAGACAATAGAACAATGAAATTGATTACTTGTTGAAAAATCCAGGCTTCATTAAATATGAATGATGCAACTGTGTACACTTAGATGACACTGCAAAAACAATGAAGTCTAACGATCCAATTCCTGATACAGTTAGTTAGACATAAAGTAAATTATATACAACTAAATTTTGAAGAACTGAATTTTTATTATGTGTAAATTTTTATTATATTAATAATTCTTATGCTTGCGTCAAATAACTTACACTGAAGATTAAATACTTAACAATCTTAATGAGAATTTGTTGATCTTTCTTTTAAATGGTTATTTTCTACCATGCAAAGTTCCTGAAATTGTTGAAAACGATTTAATACAAAAATGTTAATGCGCATATATACACACTCATACACAAAAGTGGAAATATAAGGTCCACTTAAAATCACATGAAAAAATTTACAAGCATTCGGACTCAAATAATTATACGACAGTTAATTTACACATTTAAATTCGCAAATATATACACAAGATGCCTATCAAGTTTTCCACATTCAAAAAGTTTTTTTAAAACCCTTTCTACTCAATTCTTGAACAATCTCACTTATCACGAATATTCTGCAATCCACCAAACTGAAGTTTATGATCCTGAAGATAAAATTAATAGACCAAGAAGAATTTTAATGTTGCTTTTACATTTTATTATTCATAACTGAACTCTGACCTTACTTTTACGACTTTACTTTGTAATTTTTTTATTTTTAAAACTTGTATTCTGTTCTTATCAGAATGCTCCAATTAAAATAAAATCAAAAAGTGATTAAACGTATGCCCGTAGTAGAAACACAACTCTAGCATATTCATCCCCTAATTTTACACATTTCTACCGGCCATGAGTGTGCAGTGATAATTAATATAAATTGAACTTAAGATATAAAAAAATATTCTTAGTTATTAACTATATCTTTTAGAAAAAAATATAATATTTGCTCACCTGAGAACTGAATGTTTCTAGTATTTCTCTTTCATGATAAAAAAAATACAAAACCAATATTCACTTTCTAAGAAATAGTTCAGTAATGGTACACGGAACGAATACTAGACTATAAAGAAAATTGAAGTTTGGCCTTTTTTTCTTTTCCCTTTAAGTTCGTTTCAAACACTTCTGAAAAACTTGACTCTTTCAAAGATCCACACGGAGAGATAAAATCCAATAAAAATACCCTCCCGGAGCTTTGTTGTTCGAGAATGGAGTTCTGTATTCCCCAAAAAGCCACCAAGTGCATTTTTATTTAACTCGACTGCGGATTCCCTTCTCGCGAAGGGAACTCCTCGAACAAAGAGGCACAATCAACTGAAACGACGAAGCAACAAACTTTTTTTCAAGACATTTTGACACCTCTTCCATTTTTATCCCCTTTCTTCCGATGATTTGGTGGAGGTTTGAAAAAGGAGTAAGATTCAATTAACGGATTGACACTGTAAAAGAGCAGTGTGTGAATAGTCTCGTGAAGAAAGGATAGCTACTTGATCTGAGAGTTTTATTTTTTCGAAACTAGAAACTTGACTAACTAGAAACTACAACTCAGTTGTTGAAAGCTTTCTTAACATTTTTTAATGTAGTCTCTTTCAAAAATATGTGTCTAATTCATAGAGTTGTGCCTGATTGTTTTTGAAATATTTTTCGTTAGCAAGAAAGATATTTCAAGTTTGCACCAATTAAAATCTTATTGAAAACGGAATTTCCTTCTTGCTGACCGAATAATTATTTTGTGTTTATGTATTTTAAACGATGAATTGGAATTAACATTAAACAATGAATTGGAATTAACATTAAACAATGAATTAGAATGATCATTAAAGAATGAACTGAAATTACCATTAAAGAAAGTCATTTGACTGTAGATGCTTTTTAAAATCAATTAAATGATGAACTTTTAAATAAAACATATCTATTCTTGCTTTTCAATTCAAATTTATATATTTTTCATAATATACCAGTGTATTAAAAAATAATAATTAATTTAAAATATGTTTCGAGGCTAGGATAATATTAGACATATTAATATAAAATTTGATTTATTACGAAATAGTTATGAATACGATTTATTACGAAATTGTTAAAACTCATGCTTTAAGATTTTTATCGAAGTATTAAGTCATTGTTAACTGCTATTTTAGAATGAAAAATTTGCAGATTTTCTTAATATTATTATTATATTGAATTTTCTAAAAGAAATAATTTTTTTTGTTTCTTGTATGTAATTATTTATTAGAAGAAAAAGCTTCTGCAGTTCAAATAAACTGCATTTCTTATTTACACAGCATCCATTGAATTACTACAGACAAGTGAAATAAATTATCATACTAAAACTATGTATTTAATCTGTAAGGATGTAAGCTTCCCTTTTTCATTGGTACAACAGCCCCATGGCGGGCCAAGGCCCTGTTGCCTTCTGATAGATTTCGAGACAGGATATTGGTTTCTTTTTACAGGGTAGGGTTGTCTGCCCCGGAACAAACATCTAAAATGCTGTACAGCCATATTAGGCAGGAACCTACAGCCTAAAGTGGATTAGGAACTACTACAAACGTCCATGACACCGCGAAACCAAAACCTGTGGCACCGAGCGCCAGACACTCGGCCATCCAGATACCACACAACTTGTGTTCTATTCTTACCAGATTGCTCCAATAAAAATCAAATCAAAAAGTGATTAAACGCATGTTAGTAGTAGAAACACATCCCTAGTTTATTAATCCACTAATTTTTACACATTTCTACTGAATATGAGTGTGCAGTGATAAATAGTATAACTTGATATTACTTTTAAAAAAGAAACTATTGCCAGTTATTATCCTTTAGAAAAAAATAATATTTGTTGACCTGAAAATTGAGTGTTTCTACTATTTTTCATTCCTGTTAAAAAAAATACAAAACCAATATTCACTTTCAACGAAACAGTTCAGTAATGGTACGCGGAACGAATACTCGACTCTAGAGAAAATTGAAGTTTGGCCTTTTTTTTTTTTTTTTACTTTAAGTTAGTTTCAAACACTTCTGAAAAACTCGACTCTTCAAACATCCACACGGAGAGATAAAATCCAATAAAAATACCCTCCCGGAGCTTTGTTGTCGAGAATGGAGTTCTGTGTTCCACAAAAAGCCACCAAGTGCATTTTCATTTAACTCGACTGCGGATTCCCTTCGAATCTCGCGAAGGGAACTCCTCGAACAATGAGACACAATCAACTGAAACGACGAAGCAACAAACTTTTTTCCAAGACGTTTTGACACCTCTTCCATTTTTATCCCCTTTCTTCCGATGATTTGGTGGAGGTTTGAAAAAGGAGTAAAATTCAATTAACGGATTGACGCTGTAAAAGGGCACTGTATGAATAGTTTCCTGAAGAAAGGAAAGCTACTTGCTTTGAGAGTTTTATTTTTCCGATATTGACCAACTAGAAACTTCAATTCAGTTGTTGAAAGCTTTCTTAACATTTTTCATTGAAGTCTCTTTCCAGAATCGGTGTCTAATTCATGGAATTGTGCCTGATTGTTTCCAAGAAAGATCTTTCTGGTTTCAGCAAATAAAAACATTGCATAAGCGAAATCATACCTTCTTGCTGACTCAGTAGATACTTTTGCGTTTATGTATTTTAGACAATGAATTATAATTATAATTAAATACATTAACTTGATGATATATGCATTTTAAAATGAATTAAGTGATTGAATTTTTTATGATAGCATATCTGTTCCTGTTTTTCAATTTAAAGTTACATGATTTGTCATATTATTACAATGCATTTAAAAATTCAAATGAATTAAAAACATGTTTGAAAAATGTTTCAAAGCAAGGATAACACCAGGCATGTTATTAAAAAATGTGATTTATAACGAAATAGTGATAAATCATTTTTTTGTGATTTAATATGAAGCTAAAACACATGCTTTAAAATTTATTATGAAATATTATTAAATCATTGTCAACGGCTACTTTAGTATAAAAAATTTGCAAATTTCCATTAGTGTTACTAATATATAGAGATTTTTTGTTAGTTGTATGCAATCATTTATTATTAGAAAATACTTCTGGATTTCAAATAAAATTCAATTCTTATTTACACCCCACCCATTCAATTCTTGCAGATATGCTAGATAAATTATCATAAAGCAAATATGTAGGTATTCTGTAAAGATGTATGTTTCCTCTTTTTCATTGGTGCAACAGCTTCATTCACAGAGCGCAAGACACTTGGTCATTCAGGCCCCATACAACTTGTATTCTATTATTACCGGAATGCTACTATAAAAATTAAATCAAAAAGTGATTAAACGGATGCCAGTATTAGGTACAAACACTGGCTTATTCATAAGCTAATTTTGACTCATTTCTACTATCCATGAGTGTCCAGTGATAAATAGCATATATTGAACCTAAGTTCTAAAAAAATTATTGTTAGTTAGTTATTAACTATATCCTATGGGAAAAAATAATATTTGCTGACTTAAGAATTGAGTGTTTCTAGTATTTTTCTTTGACGTTAAAAAAAATCCAAAACCAATATTCACTTTCAACGAAATAGTTCAGTAATGGTACACGGAACGAGTACTCGACTGTTAAGAAAATTAAAGTTCTTTTTTTTTTTTTTTTTTTAAGTTCTTTTCAAGCACTTCTGAAAAACTCGACTCTTTCAAAGATCCACACGGAGAGATAAAATCCAATAAAAATACCCTCCCGGAGCTTTGTTGTCGAGAATGGAGTTCTGTGTTCCACAAAAAGCCACCAAGTGCATTTTCATTTAACTCGACTGCGGATTCCCTTCGAATCTCGCGAAGGGAACTCCTCGAACAATGAGGCACAATCAACTGAACCGACGAAGCAACAAACGTTTTTCCAAGATGTTTTGACACCTCTTCCATTTTCATCCCCCTTTCTTCCGATGATTTGGTGGAGGTTTGAAAAGGAGTAAGATTCAATTAACGGATTAACACTGCAAAAGAGCAGTGTATGAATAGCTTCGTGAAGAAAGGATAGCTACTTGCTTTGAGAGTTTTTTATTTTCCGATATTGACTAACTGGAAACTGCAATTCAGTTGTTGAAAGCTTTCTTAACATTTTTCAGTGTTAGTCTTTTGTAGAATTGCTATCTAATTCATGGTATTGTGCCTGATTGTTTTTGAGATATTATTGGGATGGCAAGAAATATATTTTGGATTCCTCAATTAAAAACATTGAGAAAACGAAATTATCTCCTTGCTGACCAAATAAATTATTCTGTATTTTAAGCAATGTATAAGAATCACCATTAAACAAAGTAACTTGATTATAGCTGTATTTTGAAATAAATTTAATGTTTGAATTTTTATTGATTTGGATTTGTTCGCAGTCAAATTCATGGAATTGTGCCTGATTATTTTCAAGAAAGATATTTCTGGGGTGACCCATTAAAATATTGCGAAAACGAAATTACCTTCTTGCTGACCAAATAAATTATTCTGTATTTAAGTATTTTAAGCAATGATTTGGAATTACATTAAACAAAGTAATTTGATTGCAGGTGCACTTTAAAATCAATTAAATGCTTGAACTTTTAATGACAACATCTCAGTTTTTGTTTTACAATTTAAAGTTACACAGTCCAGTCACATTAATGTGACCACCACCTACTTTCACTGGATAATTATATGAATATGGTTCACTGCAGTCGGTATGGCTCAACATCCCAGTGAGCACCTTCAGAAACCTAATTGACTCTCTTCCTGCACGTCTCGCAGCGGTCCACTCTGACAAAGGTGGTTATTCTGGATTTTGACAGGTGGTCACATTAATGTGACTGGACTGTGTATATCGTTTGTCATATTATACCAGCATATTTAAAAAAAATCAAATAAATAAAGAATTTATTGGAATTACCATTAAATAAAGTAACTTGATTGTAGCTGTATCTTAAAATCAATTAAAGATTGAATTTTAATGAAATCATATCCATTCTTGTTTACCAATTTAAAATTATATCTTTTATCAAATTATAACAGTGCATTTAAAAAATCAAGCGAATTAAAAAAGGGGCTTTAAAATGTTTCGAAGCAAGGATAAAATCATAATCATCATGGGCTCAACAGCCCTATGGTGGGCCAAGACCGTCTGCCCACTGGCAGATTTCGAAATAGAAGATGCTTTTTTTTACGGGATAGTGTTCTCAGCCCTACGTCCAACGCTCTACAGCCATTAGAGACAGGGACCTACGGTTTACAGTGGATATCGAACAACTACAAACAAGACTGACATCGCCGGAACTCAAACCCGAAACCTGTGCCACCGAGCCCCAGAATGGTAGTCACTAGCCCACCAACCCCATAAATTGAATTTATGTTCTATAAAAGACTATTGTTAGTTATTAACTATATCCTTAAGAAAAAAAGTAATGTTTGCTGACATGTGAATTGAGTTTTCCTAGTTTAAAAATAATTCCTTTTGTGTTAAAAAAAAAATCCAAAACCAATATTCCCTTTCAAAGAAATAGTTAAGTAATGGTACACGGAACGAGTACTCGACTATAAAGAAAATTGAAGTTTGGCCTTTTCTTTTCACTTTAAGTTCGTTTCAAACATTTCTGAAAAACTTGACTCTTTCAAAGATCTACACGGAGAGAAAAAATCCAACAAAAATACCCCCCGGAGCTTTGTTGTTCGTGAATGGAGTCCTGTGTTCCACAAAAAGCCACCAAGTGCATTTTCATTTAACTCGACTGTGGATTCCCTTCGAATCTCGCGAAGGGAACTCCTCGAACAATGAGGCACAATCAACTGAAACGACGAAGCAACAAACTTTTTTCCAAGACGTTTTGACACCTCTTCCATTTTTATCCCCCTTTCTTCCCATGATTTGGTGGAGGTTTGAAAAAGGAGTAAAATTCAATTAACGGATTGACACTGTTAAAGAGCAGTGTATAAATAGTTTCCTGAAGAAAGGGAAGCTACTTGCTTTGAGTTTTTATTTTTCCGATATTGACTAACTAGAAACTACAATTCAGTTGTTGAAAGCTTTCTAAACATTTTTCGGTGTTAATCTCTTTGAAGAATCGGTGTCTAATTCATGGAATTGTTCCTGATTGTTTCCAAGAAAGTTCTTTCTGGTTTCACCAACTAAAAACATTGCGAAAACGAAATTTCCTTCTTGCTGACCCAATAAATATTTTTGTGCTTATGTTTTTTAAACAGTGAATTTGAATTATCCTTAAACAGTGAATTTGAATTATCATTAAACACTGAATTTGAATTATCATTAAACACTGAATTTGAATTATCATTAAACACTGAATTTGAATTATCATTAAACACTGAATTTGAATTATCATTAAACACTGAATTTGAATTATCATTAAACACTGAATTTGAATTATCATTAAACAATGAATTGAAATCCCCATTAAAGAAAGTAACTTGATTGAGATGCTTTTTAAAATCTATAAAATGAAGAATGTTTAATGAAAACATATTTGTTCTTGTTTTTCAATTCAAATTTATATATTTTGTCATATTATACCAGTCTATTAAAAAATAATAATTAATTTAAAATCTGCTTCGAAGCAAGGATAATATCAGACATATTAATAAAAAATTTGATTTATTACGAAATAGTAATAAATCATTATTTACTATTTATTACGAAATTGTTAAAACTCATGCTTTAAGATTTCTTGTGAAGTGTTAAATCGTTGTTAACTGCTGTTTTAAAATGAAAAATTTGCAGATTTCCTTTAGTGTTATTAATATATTGAATTTTCTGAAAAAAATACATTTTTTTGTTAGTTGCATGTAATTTATTAGTAAGAACTGATTCTGCATTTCAATCAAAAATCAATACTTATTTACACCACATACATTGAATTTTTGCAGATAAGCTAGATAAACTATCATACGATAAATATGTAAGTAATCCGTAAGAATATAAGTTTTTAAGACAGTGACAAATAATATAAATTGAACTTACGTTGCAAAATGAAACTTTTGTTAGTTATTAACTATATCTTTTAGAAATAAAATAATATTTGCTGACCTGAGAATTGAGTGTTTCTAGTATTTTTCTTTTGTGTTAAAAAGAAATCCAAAACCAATATTCACTTTCAACGAACTAGTTCAGTAATGGTACACGGAACGAATACTCGACTATAAAGGAAATTGAAGTTTGGACTTTTCTTTTTCACTTTAAGTTCGTTGCAAACATTTCTGAAAAACTTGACTCTTTCAAAGATCCACACGGAGAGATAAAATCCAATAAAAATACCCTCCCGGAGCTTTGTTGTCAAGAATGGAGTTCTGTGTTCCACAAAAAGCCACGAAGTGCATTTTCATTTAACTCGACTGTGGATTCCCTTCGAATCTCGCGAAGGGAACTCCTCGAACAATGAGGCACAATCAACTGAAACGACGAAGCAACAAACTTTTTTCCAAAACGTTTTGACACCTCTTCCATTTTTATCCCCCTTTCTTCCCATGATTTGGTGGAGGTTTGAAAAAGGAGTAAAATTCAATTAACCCATTGACACTGTAAAAGAGCAGTGTGTGAATAGTCTCGTGAAGAAAGGATAGCTACTTGCCTTGGGAGAGTTTTATTTCTTTTCTCCGATATTGACTAACTTCAGTTGACGATATTGACGGAATTCAGTTGTTAAAAGCTTTCTTAACATTTTTCAGTGTAGTTAGTCTCTTTCAAGAATATGTGTCTAATTCAGGGCATTGTGCCTGAATTGTTTTCAAGAAATATCTTTCTGGTTTCAACAATTAAAAACATTGCGAAAACGATATTACCTTCTTGCTGATCCAATAATTTATTTTGAGTTTTTGTATTTTAAACGATGAATTGGAATTACCATTAAACAATAAAATGAATTACCTTTAAACAATGAATTGTAATTATAATTAAACAAGATAACTCTGTTATAGCTGCATTTTAAAATCAATTAGACGCTTGAACTTTTAATGAACATATCTGTTTTTGTTTTTCAATTTAAAATTATATCATCTATCATATTATACCAGAGTATTTAAAATAAATAAATAAATGTGTTTTAAAACATATTGGAATTACTTTTAAACAAAGTAACTTGATTGTAGGTGCATTTTAAAATCAATGAAATGTTTGAATTTTTAATGAAAACACATCTGTTCTTGTTTTTCAATTTAAAGTTATATCCTCTGTCATACTATAGCTATGTATTAAAAAAAATCAAATAAATTAAAAATGTGTTGTAAAACATATTGGAAATACTTTTAAACAAAGTAACTTGATATTAGGTGCATTTTAAAATGAATGAAATGTTTGAACTTTTAATGAAAACACATCTGTTCTTGTTTTTCAATTTAAAGTTATATCCTCTGTCATACTATACCTATGTATTTAAAAAAATCAAATAAATTAAAAATGTGTTGTAAAACATATTGGAATTACTTTTAAACAAAGTAACTTGATATTAGGTGCATTTTAAAATGAATGAAATGTTTGAACTTTTAATGAAAACACATCTGTTCTTGTTTTTCAATTTAAAATTATATCTATCATACTATAGCTATGTATTTAAAAAATCAAATAAATTAAAAATGTGTTGTAAAACATATTGGAATTACTTTTAAACAAAGTAACTTGATATTAGGTGCATTTTAAAATGAATGAAATGTTTGAACTTTTAATGAAAACACATCTGTTTTTTTTTTTCAATTTAAAGTTATATCATTTGTCATATTATACCTATGTATTTAAAAAAATCAAATAAATTAAAAATGTGTGTTAAAATGTATTACAATTACCATTACACAAAGTAACTTGATTGTAGGGGCATTTTGAAATCAATGAAATGCTCGAAATTTAATGAAAACATATCTGTTCTTATATTTCAATTTAAAGTTATGTCATTTTTCATATTATATTTAAAGGGGATTCCAAACCACTACAAACAACCATGGCACCACCGGGACTTGAGCCCGAAACATGTGGCATCGAGCGCCAGAACGCTAATCATTCGGTCATCAGGCACATTTACATTTTCTTAGCTTCGAAAAATTGTGACATAAGTGATTGAAGTGTTCAATAATTTTACTATTTCCATTTATAATAAAGTAATTAATCAAAACCAGCAGTAACAGCAACTGATATTTTTATTCTACATAAACAAATATCAGAAAAGATATAATTAAAGATATAAACAAGATTATAAACAGTGATATTAAAAGCACAAATAAGATAGCAGTCCTAAGATTTCGCAACATTATGCAATTTTTACATTCTTAAAAGAGAATGCTTCCATAATTTCTCCACACCATAATAAATGGAGCAATTATAGCACCCCCTGCAAATAATATCATTTGCTATAAAATCTAAAGTTTTTCAATGATAAAACCACCTACATTGATAAAAAGTGACTATTTTAAAATTTGGGGCCTGATGGCCCAGTGACTAGCGCTCTGGCACTCACTGCCACAGACTTCTGGTTGGAGTACAGACGGTGCCATAGATGCTTGTAGTATTTGGAATCCACTTAAATCGTGGGTCCCGGTCTATGATAACTGTTGGGCGTAGGGTTGACAGCTCTACAAAGTAAAAAAAAAAACATCTTCTGTTCCGAAATCTGCCAGTAGGAAGACGGCCTTGCCCACCATAGGACTGTTGCGCCAATGATGAAAAAGATGCTTAAAAATTAACGTCAGGTAAATTATTTTGAAATCACCGGATTGCAGATAGAATCAATTATTATATTGCTTATAAGAGTAACTAAAATTAATCTTTTTTAATAATTATACTTGTATCGTATAGGTGTGTGGCTAAAATAATACAAATTACTGAATTATGATTTAAAATTGGAAGACAAGAATTAATAGGCCCTAGATTACATTCTAAAAGTAATTTATTGCTTTGTGTAGGCGCTAAGCTAAAATAACACAAATTACTGAAATGTGATATAAAATTGGAAGATATAGAATTCAAAGACCCTAGCATACATTCTAACAAAAGTAATTTAAAATAAAACATAGAGTTTACTAAAACTTATTTCATATTTATTATTAATTAATAGGTAAGGTAATTAATAATTTATCTGTATCAGATGTTTTCCCTTTCAAATAAACTTCATCTCTGATCTACAATAAGATTCAGAGAATTCTTATAACGGAGATGGTTGTCATTTCGAAGTAAATAATCTAATTTAAATGTGGCATGCAATTATACACCAACCATCCAAAAGATTCTTTGATAAAATTTGCAAGCCTGACTCCCGCCTACTGACAGGACATTAACATGATAACAACATCCAAACCTGATGTCCAATACAGCATTTCATTACTGCAGCTGCTCATATGCTACACAAATTCCAAAACTCATACACTTTGATGCAAATAAAGCATTGGAAATCCTTCCAGTAGTATCTCCAGGCGAATTGTGATATCAAACCGTTCCCGGACATCGTATGATAAGCAACTGTTCAAGGTTTCATTAGTGCGGATTTAACAAAATTTCTGCGTCACTGAGTTCCTGGGTTCCTAGGTGTAATTCCCGGACTATCCGGCCAGGAGATCCGGAAAAGGCACCCGACTGAAAGAGGACACAATTCATATGAAACGGAACGACGCGCAAACGTTGTTAGGGGTAAAGAGTCTAATTAGATGCTCGCTTTCAAAGATCAGTCCAATCATTTGGTCGGGCGATTTTAAATTCGTTATTCCGAGTTGTCATACAGTGCATTATTAAATGCTCTTTTGGTGTAATTGTATAAATAGTTGGATTGAACAAAAGGTGGGAGTGAATTTAACTCCAAAGTTCATTGAATTTGGCAGGAAAATATTTTTGGGAAATAGTTTAGAAAGTTTTAACAATCTTAAGGATATTAAAAGACTAATTAAAGACACCATTCTGAAAATACTTGACGTTTAATTTAAATTTGAAATAATTCTCATTTATTTTTTTCCCTTCTATCTTTTTCATCTTCTGTTGGATTATTTTTCTATAAATTGTATGGATGAATTGATTTTAGAAAAGATATTTTTATCAACATAATTTTTTTTTTATTTTATTGGTCAATATTTTTTTCTTAAATACATTTAAACTAATCTTTAAATTTTTTTTTTTCTATAATTTCTGAATTTTTTCTTTTAATTTCTTTTTATTGCAACATTTTATTTACTGCTTCATTTATTAAAACAAACCGTTACCTTCAAAATTTAAAATATATTTTACATAATTGTTATTGTAATCGTGCTTTTTCCTACGCACTGACAAGAGCGTCACCTGTAACGTTCAGGACAAATAGTCCGTATACTTTAAGACTCTCTCCCAAGAGGAAGTACAACACAATACATGCTCTCACTGAGAAACTATTAGTTTATAGTCTCTCATCCCGAGAGGAGATATATATAACGCAACCCTACGTATTTGTTGGCCTACAGTCTCCCAGAGAGGAAGTACAACTCAACACATGCTCTCACTGAGAAACTGTTTGTTTATAGTCTCTCATCCCGAGAGGAGATATATTTAACGCAACCCTGCGTATTTGTTGGCCTACAGTCTCCCAGAGAGGAAGTACCTTTCACATGCTCCTGCACTGTAGAAACTGTTAGTATCATCCCGGTTTTTGGCATCTCTCAGAAATGGAATCCTTTCAGGAATCTATAATTATATGTCTTTAAATGTTTAAATATTGTATGTCTATAATTGTATGCCTGTGATGTTTGTGCATATGCAATTTAAGCTGTGAGTTCTCAAACCTGTGCCTCAAGTATCTCAACCCAACCACACCCAGTACAATCCGTTTGTCCAACCTGCACACTACACTATGTATTTTTACTTTGTTTTAATTCATTATTATATGCTATTTTTTAAAAACTACTAAAGTTAATGCTTTGATATTATCTACAATACACGTTAGGTACAACTAAGTATCATTTTTAAAAAGAAACCTTCCTGCAATTTTTTTAAAATTTCATGTAAACAGGCATGTTATTGCTTTAGTTAATTTTAATATCATGTATGCCTACTTATTTTTATTAATCTAACAGATGTTTGAAAACTTGAGTTACCACATTTAGTCACTTATCGCCAAGTTAGCCCCACTAAAAACGTCATCAAATCCCAACGGCCCCTATTTTGCGATTTGGCCGATATAAATATTGTAAATGTTTTAATAATAATTTATAATTGGTAATAATAATAATTTAATTGTAGATAATAATTTATTTTATTGTAAACGTTTCATTTACAATAATTTGTAAATAATTTATTGTAAATGCTTTACATAATTGTTAAAAATTTTAAAAGTTTAAGAATTTAATTAACAAAATACTATTCAAAATATATTTTACAACATATTAGAATAAGCAATATTAAATTATGCTATAAATACTGATATTTTTAACGCATTTAATATCCAGACATATTTACTTATTAAATTATTCTGAAAAATCTATCAATGCAAATGCATTTTAAAACTAATTTTTAAAAATTTTAAATCATATTTATAATAAGTTAAAATTTACTATGCGTTTGCATCTGAATGTTTTATATGAAATAGAATAAATTTATTAATTTTTTTATTTAAAAAAATTTTTTATTTTACTTTTAGATATTACTAAATCTGTTAATTATTTAAACAAAAAATATGTGCTCTCAATTTGTTGAAATAAAAAAAGCATGTATTTTATAATCATATCATTTCAATAATTACTGAATTTATACAGCAAGTATATTTCAAATTGCTTGATTTATTTAATTTATGTGAAACATTTTGACATATATTGTAAGCATCTTTAATATTTTTATCTGTTTAATAAAGCATTAGCTAACAATATATTAAAACGAAAAAATGCTTGAAATTAAATATTAATGATATTAAAACAAAACTAACCATTAAGTGAAATTTCAGCTTTTTCCTTAACTGTCATTATCCTAATTGAAAACTTTTTGCTTATAAATTATTCATACTATTTATGAATTACATTGTGTTTCAAAATTGAGGGGGTTATTTCATTTTCTATTTGTGGATTTTTAAGCAAAACAAAGCAGAGTTTGATTTTAAAAATAGATTTTCATTGAAATTCAAATGATTAAATAATGAGCCGCAGAATATTCGTAGGCGCATTGATAACAAAATTGCAAAAATAAATAATCCCAGACCTCGCCTTCTCAAATGTCTGGAATTATTGACTTTAAATCTTTTATGGAAACTACTTAATATTTTATAATAATTACTTACTCTTTCATAGAAAATTACTATAGTTATTAACCCAAAAATATTTTTTTTTAATGTCATTGTTATTGTTCTTAGAAATATAAAACAATATTAAAAATTTGTCCAAACTTAGAAGTTAGTTAAAAATAAGGATTTACTAATATTGTTTATTTTTATGCATTATAGAAGCAATTATAAAAATTACGAATTAATTAAAAAGTAACATTCATATTAGAAATGAATAATAACAATTGTATAACATTCTTACCAATTTCTGCAACAATTGAACAATTAGAACAACATTCGTACCAATTTCTGTAACATTTGAACAATTTGAATAATATTCGTACCAATTTCTGTAACATTTGAACAATTTGAATAATATTCTTACCAATTTTTGTAATTGAAAAATTAGAACAATGTTACCAATTTCTGTAACAATTGAAAAATTTAAACAATAGTCTTACCAATTTCTGTAACAGCTGAACAATTGAAACTAAAATCTTTAAACAATAATTTGAACAATATTCTTACCAATTTCTGCAACAGCTGAACAATTAACAATATTCTTACCAATATCTGAAATAATCGATCAATTTGAACAATATTCTTACAAATTTCTGTAATACTTGAACAATTTGAACAATATTCTTACCATTTCTATAGCATTTGAATAATTTGAACACTATTCTTACCACTCTATCAGTTGAACAATTTGAACAATATTCTTACCGATTTCTGTAACAATTGTACAATTTGAGAATTATTCCTATCAATTTCTGTAACAATTGAACAATTTGAACAATATTCTTACCGATTTCTGTAACAATTGAACAATATTCTTACCAATTTCTGTAGCATTTGAACAATCCGAACAATATTCTTACTAATTTCTGCAGCAATTGAACAATATGAACACTATTCTTACCAATTTTTATAACAATTGAACAATTTTTACCTCAATAAATTTAATGAGAAAAATTCATCGTTATTTTTCTTAGAATAATATTCGATATTAAGAATTTGTTGAAATTCGATAGCTAATGAAAAATAAAGAATAGCTATATTTCTAATAACAAAGTAAAATTGAGTACTTTATTGTTACAATAAATAAAAATTGAAATTTTTAAAAAGGTAATCATTCTATTTTTTTTAAAAATTAGTAAATGATTTATCAATGAAAAAATTAAAATAGCAAAAGGAGAAATTAATTTAAAGATTGGCCATATTTTCTTTGACATATTGAATCAACAATATGGCAGAGATATAGGCAGACTAAGACTAAGACTAGTCATTAACATTTTCTTATAGGAAATGTCTCTTTATTTTTAATGAAAAAAGTAAGAAATTAAAAGTTCAAATATATTATCTTACATTTTTCCTTATTTTTGACCTCTTTAACACAAAAGAAAATCTGTAAAATTAATTTATGTGCAACATATTTTACTAACTTTTGCTGTTTCTAAAAAACACAGCTATTTAAACTCTGATTAATTAAATTGATGGACATGTTAAACCATGGAGATGCATTCTTTTTCGCTTTATAGAGTATAAAATAAAAAAGCACCCGAAATCCGTGCTATTTCTTATCATGTAACGGATGTTAAATATGTTTTTTAAAAAATCGGCATATTTGTTATTGGATTATTGGAAAATAATTAGTATGGCGTCGTCTATTTTTCTTAGATTAAGGTGGATTCTTTTTCCTGTGTCATAACTATGACATGAGACATTCTTGTATATATGAATATTTCAATTCCAAGAAAGTTGAAATACCATTTTGCTACAAGAGAACTCGCTATCTAATTTAAGGTTATTGCAATGTAAATTACAAAATAGTAAAAATATATTACTCAATTCTTAATTAAAGTGTTTTAAATAATTTTTAAGAACTAAATAAAATGTCGAAAATTAAAGAAAAATATTCAACAACTAAACTCATGTTTGTGAAAATTGCAACATCATGAAGGAATCGCCATAATTGAATGAAATTTAATACGCAGTTGAGTGGTAGTGGAACGAATAAATGATTAAATGTTCAAAGCAAACAAACAATAACAAGAGATCAGAATCAGTATTTTGTGTAGCCACCACGCGTCGCAATAAGTGCTAATACACGACGTGGCATAGTGTCAAACAAATTTTGAATGTCTGCCTGAGGAAGAGCATTCCATATTGTTTGTATGCGCACCCAAAGTTCGTCTGCAGAAGCAACAGGACGAGGATCACGAGCGAGACGCCGACCAACGAAATCCCACAATCGGCGATATATCCGGGGAATACGCAGGCCAAGGAAGAAGCTGTACCTGTCGCGTTGCAAAGAAGGATTGAACAGTCCGAGCGATATGAGGGCGGGCATTGTCCTGTTGAAATACAGCGCCTGGCAAGCTTTGAAGGAAGGGAACAGCTTGGGGCTGTAGAACTTCACTGATGTACCGGTTGCTGTTCAGATTGCCCACAATTCTTAGTAATTGAGATCGTCCATGATATGCTATGGCACCCCAGACCATGACTCCGGGTGTTCGTCCACTGTGGCGTTCGATAATGTACTCCGGAAGGTGGCGTTCACCGGCATAGCGTCTGACACGAATGCGGCCATCATGGTACCACAAATTAAAGCGGGATTCGTCAGAAAACACGACATGCTGCCAATCAGCACGCCAGTCTCTATGCTGAGCGGCCCATTGTAGCCGCAGGCGGCGATGGTTTAGCGTGAGATGGATCCTGAATAAAGGAGTCCTTGCGCGCAGTCCACGCTGCAGCAGACGTCTACGAATTGATGAAGCACACAATGAAACACCTGTAACTATTGACCACTGTGCTGCCAATTGTCTAGAGGAAGCTGTACGGTCCGTCAGCGCCATGCGGACCAGGTGTCTATCATCGCGAGCTGACGTCACATTTCGGGGTCCACTCCCGGATTTCCGAGTTGTCCGACACTCGTCCGTCCACTGCTTCCAAAGACGCATCACTGTGCTGCTGTTACGCTGCACACGAGCGGCTACTGCACGATAAGACAATCCAGATTCACGAAGGCCGATGATTCTCCCCCGTTCAAACTCTGTAAGTTGTTCAAATCTAGCTCTCTTTTGTCGAAGAGGCATAAGTAACGATTGAGCTAACGTTTACCACTAGCAGATAACCACAGATAACCATACACGCCTCGCTACAACCGTCCATTTATTCGGATCCATCCGCCGTTCAGAGGGCGCTGCTCAGCATACGCATGCGCTACGGATTTGAAATTCTAATCATTTGCATATCATGAGCTAATTTGCATTTCCTGAAAATTTCAGCTCACTCGCGTAAGTCCTTCATGGTGTTGCAATTTTCACAAACATGAGTTTATATTCAGTGCAAGTGAATTCGTTGGTTAATTGTTTCATCCATAATCATTTCAAAATAATAAATAATAAATAATAATAAATGTCAATTTAAAATATTTTAAATCAATCAATCCCCGGTACTATCAACTCCCACGCTGCACGGGGGGTAGCGCTCTGGCGCTCGGTAGCACAGGATTCGGGTTCGAGTCCCGGCGGTGCCATGGATGTCTGTAGGAGTTCGGAATCCACTTTAAACTGTAGGTCCTGGTCTGTTTAGCCTAATGTGTGCACAAGATGACCGTAGAGCGACAAACCAAACCCAAACCCAGGCTGCAATCCATGTTAAACCATGCCCATCTGCCTACTGGCAGATTCCGAAATAGGAGATGTGTTCGTTTTATGGAATAGGGTTATCAGCCCAATGCTCTACAGATATTGGACAGATACTTACGGTTTAAAGTGGATTCCAAACCACTACAAACATCCATGGGACCGCCAAGACTCGAATCCGAAACCTGAGGCACCACTCGGCTATCAGGCCCCATTTTTTATTTAAATATTTTTTTTTTCACAATCATAATTTAAATTTAGTCATCACCTTTTTGTTGCCTAACATTTTCTGCTTCTATTTCAATTATTTATATTAATTTTCAGTTCAAATTACAAAAAAAAAAAAAAAAAAAAAATACTTAATCTGAGATATCAAGAATAATTAAATATCTTGCGAAGTCTCAAATTCGGAGCACATTAATGCTCACTTCTTAGTTAAAAACTAAGCGAACTCGAACTAGCGAAACCCAAAATTTATGGTACCGATATATATATATATATATATATTAAAGACTCAAGTATGCAAAAGAAAGAACCAATTTTTTAATGCTTACCACATACGCTGTATATTTTGTTTGTATTCTTAGTGGTTAAATAGTCCTCTTTCGTGTTTTGTACAAGTTTTAGCGATAAGAAGTTTGATGACATTCAAGTTAAAAGCAATGTCGGATTGCAAATTGTCTTGCGATTGGTTGGCATTATATGCCTAGTGTAACAGAGAGAAATGAGAAACAAATTTGCGACATAATGCTAGATAGTATGTACTTTACCTATACCCAAAAACTAAGCTATTACCTTCATTTAAGATTTGGTTTTATACTAATTAATAATATAAGAGTTATAAATCCTCTGAGAATGCAGTGTTTTCATATTCTTAATTTCTCAAAATTATTTTTACAAGTTTCAACATTATCTTCTGATTTAATCTTACTAACTAATACAAATTTATTTACTTTAAACAAATTAAAAAAAAAGATTCATAACTTTTCACCTGCAAATAAAATTAGGAGTCAAAAATTACCATCATAATTTCAAACGCTCTCTTCGATTTTATGCATGTTCATTTTCCTTGACATTACTTCACAAAAATTGGAGCCCATTTATTTTTGATACAGTAATTATAGCCATTATGCTGTCAAAGAGAAAGGACTTAATGGATTCTTGTTGAAAAGTGATAACAAAATTATTCAATTTTGTTCCGGTGGAAGCCGTAAGTATTCGACGGCATCCTTCAAACTTTAACTAAATGCTTCAACTTTGTATCAAAATAAATATAATGTCGAGTATCAGTTCCTGGTCTGAGTGAATAATGGATAGACATCTAATATTTTTATGGAATTTTTTCGATTCGCCTTGTTTTGATTAAGTTTAAAATATAGAGGGTGGAGAGGGGCTGATGGCCCAATGACTAGCGCTCGGTGCTGCAAGTTTTGGGTTCGAGTTTCAGCGGTGCCATGGCTGTTTTTAGTGGTTCGGAATCTATCATAAACCGTAGGTTCTGGTCTCATGTGACTGTAAGAGCGTCACGGATCCCAACCAGACTTCTCACCCACATCATTCCCACATTGTATAGGGGCAACTCAGCTTTAGACAAAGTGGTGTGGTGTAGTAGAAGGAACAGGGTGCTGATGACCGAGTGACTAGCGTTCGGTGACAAAGGTTTCGGGTTCGCGTCTCAGCGGTGCCATGGATGTTTGTAGTGGTTCGGAATCCACCCTAAACCGTAGGTCCCGGTCTAATGTGACAGACTGCAATGTCCCTATAGACTCCCGGTCTAGGCAGACTGCAATGGCCCTACATGGACTTTAGTGCCAGAGTTAGTTTCTTAAATATAAAGTCAATTAAATTTATTAATAAAACTAATTGGGTTCAAATTAAAATAGAAGTTCTTTTTATACAATTGTTATACATAGGTTTGACTAGCGCTCTGATGCTCAGTGCCACAGGTTTCGGGTTTGAATCCTAGCTGTACCATGGATGTTTGTAATGGTTCGGAATCCATTTTAAACCGTAGGTACAGGTTTAATATGATACTACTACTACTACTACACCACACCATATCACTGTGCCTAGAGCTGAAATACCCCTTTATAGTTTGGGAATGATGTGGGTGAAATTGAATGGACACACGTTGGAGGAGGGAATCCAAACCAAATATATTAGAATCTCGTACGTGTAAGTATCATTGTAATCACTAAGAAACTGTGCGCATGATTTGTACAGATCACCTTTATGATGCGATGCTATTCACCTGCCTGTACAAATAAGTAAATCAATAAGCAGTTAGAAATCATCGCTTCTGATCACATTCATAAAAGTATTATGTTGCTTATAGAACATGACATATGTTGGAGAAAAAATGGCTACATATGATGTCGAGCAACGATTTTATTTTATTTATTTTTTATTTTTAATTTTTTTCTAATAAAAGAACAATTATTAAAACCTCAGTGGAAATTCAGAAAACATTTTAATGTCAAAGTATGTCATAGCAATAACACGATTGAGAAACTAAGAAAAAAAGCTTAAACAAATAGATCTTTCAAGCTGGTCGATTGGTTTTCCAAATCATATTATTGCCAAGATATATTATGATTAATTAACTATTTCATTTCATTTATATCAATATATGAATATTTACTATACTCAGATCAATAAATATTCATATATCTATATAAATAAAATAATGTACTTAATTACTTTAACACACTTCTTAACGCTTGAAATCATTTCATACCTTCCGTAATACAATAACAAGCGAATTAGAGACAGAAAGCAAAAGAGGGAAAAACCAGCACCCAAGCGCCCAGACAAAGTGCAGCAATAAAAGCGTCTCCTGATGACATGGAAGGCCACCCTAACGACCGGGGAGTTCGGAAACTCCTTATTGCGGCTTGTAGCAGGAATGATGGTGCTTTAGAGATCTCCATCTAGACTTGGCCTGTTGTTTGCGTCTAATTAGCTGGAGAAATCCTTGCCAACAGGTATTCAATGTAGGGGCGCAGATTGGTTTGGTAGGTTTTCTTTTCGAAAGAGCCGATAGATTCACATTCGTGCACTTTTCATTTGTTTTTTTGCTTGGTGTAATTGTTAAATGGTTTTCAACTAGTTAAAAATTGGTCACAGCATTTTTGTTTATATTTATGTGATGTTTTGTTACAGAATTTTTTTTTTTTGCGTACTATAAACTTTCAATTTTATAAAGCAAAATTTTTTATTATAACGTATTGCAGTTTTATACTTAGTATATATTTATGATGCTGAAAGAAACGGATCACATGAAAATGAAATAATTTCTAATCATTAATAATTCCAACATTGCTATTTTTAACACACTAACATAGTGTGTTAAAAATAGTAAAATTGTTAAAAATTATGTTATTAGTAAGTAAAATTAGATTTTTTAAGCTATGGCAGATTTTTATGTAACTAGCACATATGACACAGCGTTAGAGTAGAAGAAATACTTACCGACAGGTACCAAAATTAAAAAAGTTTAAAAATAAAACTGCTTTTACAGTTAATCTTCACAAAATAAAATAAGATAAATTTTAACTGTTAATCCTTACCAAATATAAAACAGTATAAAAATAAATTTTAATCCTTACCAACTATAACCATATATACATTTAAGTAAATCAGTACCCATTTAGAAATCGGCGCTTCTGACATTGTGAGTATTTAAATAAAATTCATTAATGTATTGTATTGCTTATAGAACATGTGTTGGGAATAAAATGGCTATATATGATCTTGAGCAACGATTTAGTCAATCAAAACAGACAAAGTGCTGCAATAAAAGCGCCTCCTGATGACATCGAAGGCCACCCTAACGACCGGGGAGTTCAGAAACTCCTTATTGCGGCCTGTAGCAGGAATGATGGTGCTTTAGAGATCTCCATCTAGACTTGGCCTGTTGTTTGCGTCTAATTAGCTGGAGAAATCCTTGCCAACAGGTATTCAATGTAGGGGCGCAGATTGGTTTGGTAGGTTTTCTTTTCGAAAGAGCCGTTAGAATCACATTCGTGTACTTTTCATTTTGTTTTTTTTTTTGCTTGATATAGTTGCTAAATGGTTCTTAACTGATTAAAAATTGTTCGTAGCATTTTTGTTTGTATTTATGTAACGCTTTGTAGTATAAATTTTTGTGCACTACCTACTATATCCTGTCATTTTTTTAAAGCAGAATTTTTTGTATTGACGTGTTGCAGTTTTATACTATTTATGAAGAAGCTGAAAGAAATATTTTTTTATATGTTAGTGTGTTAAAAATAATAATGTTGCTATAAGTTATTTTATTAATTAAAAAATTAAAAATTTTAAGATATGGTAGAATTATATATTATTAGCACATATGACCCAGCGTTAGCGCAGGAGAAATACTTACCAACAAGTACCAAATATAAAACTATTTAAAATAAAACAACTTTAACAGTTAACTTACAAGAAAACTTATTTTAACAACTTACCAGATAAAAAAAATTTTTATTTTTAAATTTTTTTGTAACTATTAATCCTTACCAATTATAAAACAGTTTAAAAATGAAACAACTTTAACAGTTATTCCTTACCAAATATAAAACAAATTAAAATAAAACAACTTTAACAGTTAATCCTTACCAAATATAAAGCAGTTTAAAAATAAAACTTTTTTAACTGTTAATCCTTACCAATTATAAAACAGCTTAATAATAAAACAACTTTTAATAGTTAATCTTTACCAAATATAAAACAGTTTAAAAATAAAACAACTTTAACAGTTAATCCTCCCAAAACATGAAACAGTTTAAAAATAAAACAACTTTAACTATTAATCCTTACCAGTATAAAACAGTTCAAAAGAAATATCTTTAACAGTTAATCCTCCCAAGACATGAAACAGTTTAAAAATAAAACAACTTTAACTGTTAATCCTTACCAAGTATAAAACAGTTTAAAAAAATATCTTTAACAGTTAATCCTAACCAAATATAAAACAGCTCAAAAATAAAACAACTTTAACTGTTAATCCTTACCAAATATAAAACAGTTTTAAAATAAAATTATTAATCATTATCAAATATATAAAACAGCTTAAAAATAAAACAACTTTAACAGTTAATCTTTACCAAAAATGAAAGTTTTAATTTTCATAAACATGAAAAAATGGATTATTTAATAATTTTTACAATTCTAAATCAAAGAAATAGGTTGCAAACATCATGAAAATAATGAACTGAAGGCGAAATTATATATATGGAATAAGGTAGACGAAGTTTAATTACTAATTAATCTTAATTAAGAATACAAAACAAAAGGCATAAAGAAATGAGACGCCATTTTCGATTCCCAAATACAACATTGGAAACAAACAAAAATATACTAAAAATGGTCAGTGCCATCTATTTCTGAGAATAAAAAAAATGAGGTGTTATAAATAAATAACTGATAAGAATTGTTTCGTGTGTTTTGGCTACCCACCAGATAAAACTATAATAAATTCAACGAAAACATTTTGGAAATTTTTGTTTTTCGAAAACATTTTAATTGTTTTGTATACTTACATAGTTATTTTGTCACCTACATTTACCTATTTTATGAAAGGTGATCTTAATAATTCATAAATTTAAAATATTAATGAACATTTATTCTCGTTATAAATGCATAAGCCAACGGCCATACCATGCTGAATATACCGGTTCTAGTTAGATCACCGAAGTCAAGCATCATTGGGCGCGGTCAGTACTTGGGTGGGTGACCACCTGGGAACACCCTGTGCCGTTGGCATTCACAAATTTGAGACCTGAATGGCCGAGTGTCTAGCGCTCTGGCGCTCGGTAGCACAGGATTCGGGTTCCAATCCCGGCGGTGCCATGGATGTTTGTAGTGGTTCGGAATCCACTTTAAGCCGTAGGTCCCGGTCTCCTATGACTGTAAACAGCGTCACGGAGCCAAAGTCAGACTTCTACCTACGGGTGCTCCATCAGAACAGAAGCTGCTTCCTTCCCCTTCAATCATGAGTACGTATGGGCTCGTGGGCTTGGCCAGCCAAGTGGGATAAGAAACAACAACAACAACATAAATGCATGATTAGAACCTCAGCTGAATTTGATTCTAAGTATAATTATCGTACTTTCCATCTTAAAAAAGACATATTCATCTTGGAAAACAAGTCATTACAGAATTTTTTAATTACTTTCTCTTCTAGAAATTATTTCAGGTGATCTGATATATAAATGCTCCTTAAATTTAAATATATATTGAGTAAATATATTTATTTGTTTTGTTGGACAATGGTGGATCTCGCTTTCTAATTTTGTCTGCAAAAACATTCAGCCGACGGAACGATGAGAAGAGGACATTGCTTTCTTGGAGGAATTTTAGTGGCAACCGTCCCCCTAGTGCGTGTTATATAAGAGAAGAACAGGAAAACTCCTACCAGGCAGCATAACTATAGAAGCCCGGCTCGTATCTCAGTGGTAACATGCGCAGCTGGTGAGAATTACAGCTGAGGTTCAATCCACTGGCGGCAATGTTATAGAAACTGTTTCAAAAAATTGAGGAGGCTCAATGACGTTTGTGATGTTCAACCGCGTTAGTCATACTACAGGGTGGAAGTTTTCCGGGTTTTCTCCCATATGATATGCAAATGCTAATTCCCTCCCAAAAATCTTCCCGGAAGGAAGGCTCCTCCTTCCCTTCCTTTCTCAGCTACTCGGAACCTAGTCAGATTTCTACCTCCGGCTGCTCCACCGCAAGCTGCCCCCTTTCCCTTCATCCATGAGTAGAATACTCATAGGGCGTCCCTGTGGACCTTCCGGAGACTGAGGATTAGCCACAACAACAACTATATACACTCAAGAGCCAAAACATTATGACCACTTGTCAATAACGAGTTGGCCCACCTTTGGCGCGCAACACAGCTTCAACTCGCCTTGGCATGGATGCCACAAGTCCTTGGTAGATGGCCGGAGACAGATTGTACCAGATGTTTAAGCAACGGTCATTCAAATCCGAGATATTTCGAATTAGTGCGAACTCTGAGCTGCCGTCCCAGCACATCCCAAATGTGTTCTATCGGATTGCGATCCGGTGAGTTAGGCGGCCAGGACATTAACTGGAATTCAGCATCATATTCCTGGAACCACTCCAACACAATTTTAGCCTTGTGACAAGGGGCGTTGTCCTGTTGGAGCATTCCATTTCCAGCTGGAAAAACAGAGGCCATGTTAGGGTGCAACTGGTCCGCAGTGATGTTCAGATACCCTGTAGCATTCATGGTCTGCTCTACCACAACCACGGGTCCCAGAGACGCATAAGAGAACGTCCCCCGAAGCATAATACCGCCACCACCGGCCTATGTATGACCTACTGTACTACTGTAAGACGGCGTATCCTGACACGGCCATCGGCGTGATGAATGACAAACCATGATTCATCTGACCAGGCAACTCTCTCCCACTGATCCATGGACCACTCACGATGTTCCCGGGCCCAGCGCAGGCGCAGTTGGCTATGACGGTTGGTCAGCAAAGGCCCACGAGTGTGTAGCCCCATATCCAACAGTGTCCGCTGAACAGTGGGCTCCGATACTTTTCTACTTGGCCCTGCATTGTATTGGGCTATCAGCTGAGCCACTGTCTGGCTCCGGTTTTGCTTCACCATGCAAGAAAGTCTCCGACGACCTTTTTCTTTGATAGCGTGTGGACGTCCAACACCATGTCGTCTACTGCTGGTTCACCGTCATTCATCCACTTTGCATAAGTGCTAACAACTGTATATCGTGAATAGCCCACGAGTCGTGCAGTTTCGGAAATACTTGTTCCGAGCCTTCGAGCCATTACAATCTGCCCTCTATCAAAGTCGCTTAGATCCGCAGCCTTTCCCATCACACTCAGAAGTAAGTGAAAGAATGATTCTTCAGACTCTCGAGCAGCAGTTAAATACCACTTCCACCTGATCATATGCCTTCCACGTCATCCAGGCGAGTTCATTGCAAAATGTAGGGGTGGTCATAATGTTTTGGCTCTTGAGTGTATAAAGGCTCGTTACTCATTGTAGTTAACAATCGTCTTCGAATCCACGTATTTCTGAAAGAAAGGACTGCAATGAACACACAGAAGATTCGAACTTTAGTAATATGCATATGCTGTCATATTCAATTACTAGAGCACGAGTCAGGCAATAAATAGATTAATGATAAAAAATATAAAATATACTTGATAATTTAAAAATAAATTTTT
This sequence comes from Caerostris darwini, assembly GCA_021605075.1. Lineage (NCBI taxonomy): Eukaryota > Metazoa > Arthropoda > Arachnida > Araneae > Araneidae > Caerostris > Caerostris darwini. The sequence goes on along the minus strand of BPLQ01003924.1, from coordinate 38,075 downwards.
AAATTGAACTTTAAAGTATCCAACAACAATATAAAATTAAAAGTAGTGCATCTTCCTTTAATTGTCTGTAATTTGTATCAGGAAAAATAGACTCTCATCACATACTAAGATCGCACGTCCCAGAACTTTAGTCAATCAAAAGCTTGATATTCTCCCCGCTCAACTTCTAATTGGTTGATGTTTTGCGATCTGCGGAATACTGGTTGTAATACAGCGTTAGTCTACTTTCATTAGTCTTACAACGGATATTTAAATCCATAAAAAAATAATAAATAATGATTAATCACCAATAATAAAATTTTTATTTATTTTAAACAACCTTATTAAAAATAATTAATTTAGTTTTGAATTTAATTCCAATTTGAAAACATATACGGAAAAAAAGATTATCCTGTATGATTTATAATGGTATATTGCTAAAATTTGAATGAATTACTATTCTTTCTAATTATTGAGTTTTATCTATAAGATATATCTTTGTTAAAGCCATTTTATTATTGTAAATATATATTTTGAGTAGTTTATATATATTTTTTATAATGTATTAAATATTATCCTACTTTTAATATCACTAATTGTATCATAGGAGTACAATTAAGGGAAATAAAGACACCTTAAACGTGGATTGTCGTCGTTCCCCACACATTTCCCATCTATGCAGGAAACACGATTTCCGTATTAGATGTAGGAGAAAGGAAATATTCTGAAAGGTAGACAGTTCTATTTGTAGGCTTTACTTTATCTTTCTTTTTACGCAACGATGCTTAATACACTCATATTATTTAGAGATACGTGACAGGAAATTCTCTACTTTTCATATGAATGCTTCGAAATGAATGTTTCATGTAGAACTATGGCAGATATTTTGTACCTGGGGGAAAAAAAAAACCTGATTTCGTTTCTAATTCCTGATTTTTCCAATTTGATGAAATAAAATAAAAGAAAGTGAATAAATTTGATGAAATGAAATAAATGAACGTGAATTAATTTGATGAAACGAAATGAATAAAAGTGAATGAATTTTATGAAATGAAATGAATATATATATGAAAGTGAATGAATTTTTATGAAATGAAAAATGAAAATGAATGAATTTGATAAATCTACTTTCATATGAATGTTTTGAAATGAATGTTTCATGTAGAACTATGGTAGATATTTTTTGCCTGTGAAAAATAAATTAATTGCAAATTGGAAAAAAAAACTAGTTTCGTTTCTAATTCCTGATTTTTCCAATTGGATGAAATGAAATAAATGAAAAGGAATGAATTTGTTGAAATGAAATGAATATAAATGAAAGTGAATGAATTTGATGAAATGAAATGAATATAAATGAAAGTGAATGAATTTGATGAAATGAAATGAATATAAATGAAAGTGAATGAATTTGATGAAATGAAAGTGAATGAAAGTGGATGAATTTGATGAAATGAAAATGAAAATGAATGAATTTGATAAATCTACTTTCATATGAATGTTTTGAAATGAATGTTTCATGTAGAACTATGGTAGATATTTTTTGCCTGTGAAAAATAAATTAATTGCAAATTGGAAAAAAAAAAAACTAGTTTCGTTTCTAATTCCTGATTTTTCCAATTGGATGAAATGAAATAAATGAAAAGGAATGAATTTGTTGAAATGAAATAAATGAAAGTGAATGAATTTGATAAAGCGAAATGAATATAAATAAAAGTGAATGAATTTAATGTAATGAAATACATGAAAGTGAATGAAATAGATGACATGAAATGAATATAAATGAAAGAGAAATAATTTGATGAAATGAAATAAATGAAAGTGAATGAATTTGATGAAATGAAATAAAAGCATTTGAATTTGATGAAATGAAATAAAAGCATTTGAATTTGATGAAATGAAATAAATAAAAGTGATGAATTCGATGAAATGAAATAAATATGAATGAAAGTGAATGAATTTGATGAAATGAAATAAATTTAAATAAATGAATTTGCTGAAGTGAAATAAATGAAAGTGAATGAATTTGATGAAATGAAATAAATGAAAGCGAATGAATTTGGTGAAATGAAATACGTGAAAGTGAATTAATTTGATGAATTGAAATGAATATAAAAGGAAAGTGTTTGGTAATTAAATGTTTGAAAAACTCTGATATTGTAATCATTGTGATATTGTAAAGTAATAGTAATAAAATAATTTTAATTAGGTTTGACATAATAAATGGTATGAAAAGTTTTCTGCACAAAAAATTTAATTGTTTAAGGTAAGTGGCTTAAAAAATTTAATTGTTCAGGAGTAAGTGGTAATATTATATTTTATCCCAATTATTCTTGAAAGACTAACGTTAAAATCAATATTAAATTCACCTCTCATTAAATAATTTTATTTGCATATATCTTTGAGATAACAAATATTGAAATTAAATAAAATATAAGACGCTTTAAAATTATTTTCTATTATAAATCGAAACCGAAACCAATCCGTCAATAATAAGGGGTAAGGTGTTTTATTATGTATATTATTCTTGTTCTTGAAAACCTATTGTTAAAATCCATAGTAAATTCTACTATCATTAAATATTTTTATTTATATAGAACTTAGAAGATAATAAATTTTGAAATTAAATAACAAATAAGACTTTTTAAAAATATTTTGTATTATAAATCAAAACCGAAAGTAATCCGTTAATTATAAGTGGTATATTATATTTAATAACGTTAAAATCAACATTAAATTATACTTTAATTATATATCTTTTTATGCATATATAGCTTTGCGATAATAAATATTAAAATTAAGTAAAATATAAGACTTTTTTAAAGTATCTAAATTATTTCCTATTGTAAATCGAAACCGAAAGCAATCCTTACAAATAAATAAAAACAGAAACTTTTCCAATCAAATTCCCAATATTACTCAATTTACAAAATAAAATAATAAGCATTAAAATTTTTAACCCTCCTTATCATTGACAATTAATATAAAACTGATAGTATAATTACCATAAAAATTAAACTCAGTAGTTAACATTATCATTAAAGGCCTTTGCGCAAACATTAATGAGAACTATTTACATACCTTTACATATAGCCCTGGAGCAGGTTCAGATTTTTGAGCAAAAAAAAAAAACATTTCTGATACTTGTTTTCAATAATAACAATTAATTAACTTAATTAATATTTCATCGCCCTCTTAAACTGCCATTATTATTTAGAGGAAACAGTATAATTGGGATTCATTCATTTATTTTTTTTAAATTGCCCCATTTCTTGAATTAAAATTTCTTTCAGAAGAAAAGCAAACATCTCATTCGAGCCCTGGGCAAAACTGTTCATGTTATAATTATTCCACTTCAAAAACTGGAATCCTTTTAAAAAATGTGCAGATTTTGCTTCGAGGGTGCTTCAGCAGATTTTGCCTCAAAGTGTTACTCTTGAATAATTTAGCATTTATCTTCAACAAGGATGAAGTTATCAAACTATTGACGATAGCTAAGATGTTTATTTTAAGATGCAAAGACGTTGTAACGAATTAAATCAATAGGATTAGAATAAACTGTACTATAAAATATCATTTTAAAACAAATGTATTCTTTTACCGAATTTAATTAAATTGAAACAACAGATTTGTATTTATTTATTCGCTGGTTTTGTTTGAACATTACTATTGATGAATAATTTGTTTCTTTCGAAAATATATATCTTTTATATTTAATTATTAATTCAATAAAGTAGTAATTTCTGGAGTTAAAAATATCTAAACTTCCTTTTATCAAATCCTCATAAGGACAGTATAAAATATTTTTGTTAGAGATGATGAAAGAATATAAATAGCAACACGACTTTAATTAAGCAACAAGGCATCATTATAAAAATAATAACATCTTTATTGATCCTATTGATAATTTAGAACTATTTAAAATGTTTTGATAAAACGATCTGTCTTATATGATTTTTCATTGTGCGCCACTTTTAACTCTCTTAATAGAATTTTGAAGTGTTAATAGTAAAAGAATAGGATTAGGAGGCTTTAATAGTAAAAAAAATACAAGTTTAACAGTGATATGTAAGAAAATATATGAAAAATAAAATTTCTTTTTTGAAATTGAGTGACTGAAAAAGGATATGACTTTATGCAGTGTAAATGTTTTCAAACAAAATGAATCGAAAAAAAAAAACCCCCGCAAATTAGAATATAAAAACGGAAAAACATTATGGCTAAATCTCAATAATTATTATATTGAGGTAATAAATATTAAAATTAAATAAATATAAGATTTTTTAAAAGTATTTGAATTATTCTTTGTTATAAATTGAAATCGAATGCAATCCGTGAAAATAAATAAAAAGAGAAATATTCCTAATCAAATTATCAAAGTATTACTCAATTTACAGAAGAAAAAAAATCAACATTAAAATTTTTAACTACCAATATCATTGCCAATTAATATAAAACTGATAGTATAATTACCATAAAAATTAAACCCAGTAGTTAACATCATCATTAAAGGCCTTTGCGCAAATATTAATGAGAACTATTTACATACCAAGAGCCCTGGAGCAGGTTCAGATTTTTAAGGAAAAAAACATTTCTGATACTCGTTTTCATTAATAACAATTAATTAACTTAATTAATATTTCATCGCCCTCTTAAACTGCCATTATTATTTAGAGGAAACAGTATAATTGTGATTTATTTTTTTCTAATTACCCCATTCCTTGAATTAAAATTTCTTTCAGAAGAAAAGCAAACATCTCATTCGAGCCCTGGGCAAAACTTTTCATACTATAATTAATATTCCACTTCAAAAACTGGAATCCTTTTAAAAATGTGCAGATTTTGCTTCGATGGTGCTTCAGCATATTTTGCCTCAAAGTTTACTGTTGAATAATTTAGTATTTATCTTCAACAAGGATGAAGTTATTAAACTATTGACGATGTCTAAGATGTTTGTTTTAAAATGCAAAGGACGTTGTAACGAATTAAATCAATCGTATTATATTAAACTGTAGTATAAAGTATCATTTTAAACAAATGTATTCTTTTATACTGAATTTAATTAAATTGAAACTACAGATTTGTATTTATTTATTCGCCGGTTTTGTTCAAACATTAGTATTGATAAGTGAATTGTTTCTTTCCAAAATACATATTTTATATATTTAATAATTTATTCAATAAAGTAATAGTTTCTGGCTTGAAAGAATAACTAAACTTTTCTTTATTAAATCCTCATAAGGGCAGTATGAAAAATTTTTATTAGAGATCATGAAAGAATATAAATAGAAGAATAATTTAGCATTTATCTTCTTATTTAAATTAAATTGAAATTAACATTAGTCTTTCTAGAATTTAAATCAATTATTTGAATAATTCAATAAATATATAATCATTAAATATTTTTATTCTTATATGTTTTTGGTCTGGTTTGTCGCTCTACGTTCATTTTGGCTCAATTGGCCATCAGGCCGCCATATATGTCTTTGAGATAATAAATATTAAAATTAAATAAAATATAAGACTTTTAAAGTATTTAAATTATTCTTTATTCAATTCCTTCTATTAGCTCACACTCTCCCTATATATATCTTGTTCAAATTTCCAATCGTTTATAAAATAATTTTTATTTATCCACTCAAGTTCAAATACCTTTTTTTGAACTTGTAGGGGATGACGGATGGAGTTTTTAAATTATTCTCTATTATAAATCGAAACCCAAAGCAATCCGTGCAAATAAGTAAAAAAAGGAGCATTTCTAATAAATTTCTCAAAGAATTTTCTCATTTTACAGAAGAAAATAATCAACATTAAAAATTTTAACCCTCTTTATCATTGTCAATTAATATAAAACTGATAGTATAATTATCATAAAAATTAAACTCAGTAGTTAACATTATCATTAAAAGCCTTTGCGCAAACATTAATGAGAACTATTTACATCCAAGAGCCCTAGAGCAGGTTCAGATTTTTAAGGAAAAAAAAATCATATCTGATACTTGTTTTCATTAATAACAATTAATTAACTTAATTAAAATTTCATCGCCCTCTTAAACTGCCATTATTATTTAGAGGAAACAGTATAATTGTGATTTATTTTTTAATTGCCCCATTTCTTGAATTAAAATTTCTTTCCGGTGAAAAGCAAATATTGCATTCGAGCCCTGGGCAAAACTGTTCATGTTATAATTAATATTCCACTTCAAAAACCGGAATCCTTTTAAAAAAGTGCAGATTTTGCTTCGATGGTGCTTCAGCCTATTTTGCCTCAAAGTGTTACTCTTGAATAATTTAGCGTTTATCTTCAACAAGGATGAAGTTATTAAACTATTGACGATGTCTTAAGATGTTTCTTTTGAGACGCAAAGACGTTGTAGCGAATTAAATCAGTAGGTTTAGAATAAACTGTACTATAAAGTATCATTTTAAACTAATGCATTCTTTTATACCGAATTTAATTAAATTGAAACTGAAGAATTTTATTTATTTATTCACTGGTTTTGTTTGAACATTACTATCGATGAATGTTTTGTTTCTTTCTAAAATATATATTTAATATATTTAATAATTTGTTCAATAAAGTAGTCCTTTCTTTATTAAGAAAAATTAACTATTCTCTATATTTTCATTTCTGAAGTCTTCGTAAATATAGTGTGAACAAACGTTATTTTTATTTTACTTGGTCGACAGCAAGATTTACACCAAATCCATGAACTCGTGTATCCTCATGGCACGATGGAATCTTCTGTTGTGAAGAAGCACCTGTAGATAGAAGTCTAGCTTGCCTGCGAGTCACTAAAGAATGAGGACAGTGCCCCCCAGGAGGAAGTTTATGGAGAACTACCCCGCATTTGAATTTCGTATCGAGAAATCTCGAAAAACTCCCACCAGGTAATCCGACTAAAGAGCCAAGGTGAACATCACAAATGCCATTGAATCTACTCGTTTTTTGAAACAGCGTCTACAACAGAGTGGCCAGTGGATTGAACATCCGAACTCATGCTCACCAGCGGCACACGTTGATACGGAGTCACGAGTCAGACGTGAAAAATTGTTATTAAAGATAATGAAAGAATATAAAACGCGAAATCACGCTTTAATTTTAAAAAGAGATCATTATAAAAATATTTAAAATTTTTATTGATCCTATAGATAATTGTAGACCTATTTAAAATATTTTATTTGAAGATTAGAGATACTTTATTAAATTAATAATTAATTATCATTCATCAATAACAATGTTCAAACAAAATCAGCGAATAAATAAATAAAATTCCTCAGTTTCAATTTAATTAAATTCGGTATAAAAGAATACATTTGTTTAAAATGATACTTTATAATACAGTTTATTCTAATCTTATTGATTTAATTCGTTACAACGTCTTTGCATCTTAAAACAAACATCTTAGACATCGTCAATAGTTTGATAACTTCATCCTTGTTGAAGATAAACGCTAAATTATTCAAGAGTAACACTTTGAGGCAAACTATGTTGAAGCACCATCGAAGCAAAATCTGCACATTTTTAAAAGGATTCCAGTTTTTGAAGTGGAATATTAATTATAGCATGAACAGTTTTGCCCAGGGCTCGAATGAGATGTTTGCTTTTCTTCTGAAAGAAATTTTAATTCAAGAAACGAGGCAATTAGAAAAAATAAATCACAATTATACTGTTTCCTCTAAATAATAATGGCAGTTTAAGAGGGCGATGAAATATTAATTAAGTTACTTAATTGTTATTAATGAAAACAAGTATCAGAAATGATTTTTTTTTCTCATAAAAATCTGAACCTGCTCTAGGGCACTTGGTATGTAAATAGTTCTCATTAATATTTGCGCAAAGACCTTTAATGAAAATGTTAACTACTGAGTTTAATTTTTATGGTAATTATACTATTAGTTTTGTAATAATTGGTAATGATAAAGAGGGTTAAAAATTTTAAAGTTTATTATTTTCGTCTGTAAATTGAGAATTTCTTTGAGAATTTGATTAGAAACGTTTCTTATTTTCATTTATTTGCACGAATTACTTTCGATATCGATTGATAACGGAGAATAATTTATAAAGATATAAATAATATAATGAATAAAGTATCAAAATTCATATTTGTTGTTTAGCTTTATTTATTTATAATTTTTTTTTTATTCAGAGAAAAATATCTTTGAATACTTCACAATAATTAAAATTAAATATGTTAATTTTTAAGATATATTAATGATTCAAGGATATTAAACGAAATTATAAAAGGAAGAAAATATATTTGGAATTTTAATTTTTACAAATATTGAATTAAATTTAGTTTATGTGGTTATTAACACTGAAGAAATTTTAAAATCCCAAATTTAACCAATTGATCTTTTTTTTCTACAAAAAAGAAACGAATGTAGAACAAAAATATTACTACAAATTAGATATAGACATAAGAAAACCACAAAGACCAAATTACTTTAGAAAGACCAAAATCAGAAGAACAAAAGATCAAATTATTTTTGAAAGACCAAAATCAGAAGAACAAAGGACAAATTATTTTTGAAAGACCAAAATCAGAAGAACAAAAGATCAAAGAACAAAAGATCAAATTATTTTTGAAAGACCAAAATCAGAAGAACAAAGGACAAATTATTTTATTCACTTGACAACAGACAAAACTTCAGACTAGACTTGTCTATTTAAAATTGGAGGATTTCAATGTTCAAAAATGATTACAAATTCCTCCACAATGAAAAATAATACTTATTGAGGAAGCTATATTAAATAAATGAAATCCAAACCATGGTTTTAAAAAGATGATTTATTAAAAATCCTCTGGATTTATGCAGCCGCAAAAAATACTATTATAATAAATACTATAGTATATAAAACATTAACTTACACAAAGACGTCAAAAGCAATTTCTTCTAATTTTCATCCAAATGTCTTCTTTATACAGAAACATTTTCAGCATTCCGTTATATATGTGCATCATAATCTCCCCCACTTATGAGTACACTCTTTCCCTCTCTATTTTATCCCAAAATCTAATAAATAAACTCGACTTGAAACCAAGGATTAAGCTCGGTGGGCAATTTTGGCGAGAATACGGTGGAATGATGATTCGTTTCAGTAATAAATGTCCGCCGAAGAAAATACACTTGAATTACTTTCTGGATTTTTGTTGATATGAGTGTTTATTTTTACGACGATCATCACCGTTCTAGTTAAGAGAGATCTTGTCGGGAAGAAATACTTGGGGAGGGTGTTGAGTTATTTGTGGGGAAGGCCTGAGCAACAAGAGGTGGTCCTGAAATGTCTTATGATATTTCAGGTAATAGAGATGGAATCTCGCCTCGGCACTTAAGGTGGACATCAAGGGACAAAAGAGTGAACCACAAAGATTTCTCATCAAATAGAATCGTCGAGATTTGGGAAGAAGTCCATAAAAAGGAGAAGTAAGAAACAATAATGACAAAAAGGAAAAGTTAAAAATTGTCCTCCAATAAATGAATATTCTTGAAATCTATTTGCTCATAGTAAACACAATCTTCTATGTTTTTAATCTTCTGCATTTCTAGTAATCATAATCTTCTATATCTTCTAATAATAATAATATAAATAATACAATATAACTTGACTTTTATTGATTTTGAATATTTTTTCTTTTGTTCAAAAAAATACAAAATCACAACAGTACAACCTTGAAAAAAAATATAATAATTTATTGTAAATATAATTGTACTTTTAATAAAAAAAAATTTTTGCGCGTTCGATTGGCCTAAATTCCATGATGATATGTTTGGGGATTGTATTACTTCAAGTATTATATATTTTAAAATTTGTTTATTTTTTGTAACTAGAATAAACTAGTTTGTATAATTTTTAAATCTTTTTTGTATGTTTTGTTTATCTGAAGAAAAATATAATAACTTGCGTTTCCTGAAATAAGAAACTGTAGACGAATAAAATAGGAGCACTTAAGTGAAAAAGATGGATTACTTAAGATATATCATAATGTTAAAATTTCAATTTTTTTTCATCTGTACGATCTTACAACAAAATAAAGAAAAAGGTTTCAAATTATCTCAACTATTTATAAATTAAAAGGTTAAAGAAATTAAAAAAATGAAATTCAAAGAATTCTGTGCCAATTAAACTCAATTAGCCTATTCAATTTGTTAATCATTTCTTAATTCACCAGAGTTAAAATAAAATAATATGTTAAATCTTTTGGAAAATGAACTTCTATAAAAATTGGTTTCTGTCAAAATGAGTAGAATAATAGTACAATGTATATGCAATCTTCATGGATGGAAAACCCACACATTTAAACAAGGAATTTATAAGAAATGTATTAAAGATTGAAAATTAATTGTAAGACAATATGTAATATTTTGTTTCGTCTAAGAAAATTAATTGTAATTCAATGCCATTCCTTTAGCATTTTATCCAGTAATGAGCCCTTTAATTTAACTGAAATCTTTTTACTAAAACTACAGTATGCTAGGCAACGGAACCTATTAAAACTACAAATCTCTACTCTCCAAATCTCTTTGTTCAAAATCACTTTGAGTCAAATTAATTAATCACTTAAAGTGCTTCAAATAATATATCCTAAAATTAATACAGAAATAGTACAACATGTGTGCAATCTTCATCAATAGAAAACATTTAAATAAAGTATTTTTAAGGAATGTATTAAATATTGAAAATTAATTAAGACAATTTATAATACTTTGTTTCTTCTAAGAAAATTAATTGTAATTCAATGCCATTCAATTAACTTTTTATCCATTAATGGGTCGTTATAACTTAACTGAAATCTTTTTACTATAACTACATTATGCCATGCAACGGAACCTATTAAAACTATGTACTCTACCTGGTCCATCTGAAATCGATACCACGCCAACCAATCAGCTTAACACACCTAAACCAAAACTCAAGCAATCACAGAGTAAAATCAGCATCCCAATAAAGCATTAACCGTTTTAGATAATGATTATGCAAACTACTCGCAGCTTCTAATCCCACATTCTCATCTTCTTCACAACAACCACCTTATCCCTTCCCCCCAGCCATTATAGTACACCTTCATTTTAATTACGTCGATATTCTTATTCTAGAACGGAATGGTTCTCGCTGGAGAGTGACACCTCCAGAACATGATGATCCTCGCTGAATCTCCATATATATTGAAGAAGCCTCGAGGTATAATACGTGGGTGTCTACCTCCAAGCAGTTATTAAAGGATTTCATTACGTGCGTCGTTGATTGTTGGGCGAAAATGATGATGAACTCTGCAGTAGGTTGGGCTCGTTGCAGTAATCTTCGCGTAATTCGTGTAATACTTTTGTCGTAATCACCAGTGTGACATTCGATGTTTGCATGTAGACCTTGGTGCAGTGAATAGCATTACTTTCGTTAGCATGTTTAACAATTTGAGTTCCGGATAAATCAATAATGCTGTAGTGAAAAGCGGAGATAATATTTGCTGTCGCGTACAGATAGAATGAACATTTTTATTTACATACTCCATTCATTTTGGTCCTTGCTTCATAAGTTAAAGTGAAAATCTATGAATAATACTTAATATTGCCATTACTTACGTTAGCATATTTAGAAAATTTTGTTTCCAGAAAAATCATAAAAGTTCTATAGTGAAAAGCTATAGTGAAAAGTGGACATAATACCTTTATCGCATACAGCAATAATGAGTATTTTTCTTTACTTACTTCATTGAATAAAGATTAATATTACCATTACTTTCGTTAGCAATTTGTTTTCCTGATAAATCATTAATGCTGTAGCGGAAAGTGCAGATAATATTTGTTATCGCATACAATTAGAATTAGTATTTTTCTTTACATACTTCATTCATTTCGATCTCTTGCTATTTAAGTTAAGGTGTAGATCTGTCCATATAACTTAATACTATTATCATTGCTTTTGTTAGCATGTTTGACAATTTGGGTTCCAGATCAATAATTATTGCTGCGACGAAAGTGGTGAAAGTACTCGTTATTGCATATTGCTAGAATGAGTATTCTTTTTTATATATTCCATTCATCCAAGAGTGATCACCTTAGTGGAACTTCGTGTAGGTTGAGTGTCTTACAGTGGAATACGGGCGACCTGTCCCATTATAAGAAAGTTGAGATTCAACATGCTCTTGCCAGCTACGATGTTGAGACTTTTGGTGGGCTATGACTGTTTGACGAACCATCTGCACCACATTGGCATTTTTGATAGCCCAAATTGCCCGCTCTGTGGGAAAGACGAGATCATGTACAGACACCTCACAGCAAGCGTGACCAGCCTTGTATGGGAACTTCGAGGTGAAAAGATATTGTAGCTCTAGCACTTTGCTGACAGTGTTTTACACTGTTTTAATCCCGTAAAAGTTTGTCAGTTTCTCTTGCCATTGGAAATATAAAAATATACTTAAAATCGTATTTCTTGATTTGTTATGAGATCTTTTCGTTCTTGTTGACTAAAAAACGTATTATCGAATAGAAAAAGTTAACTTAATATTTCAGTCTCTACTTTAAAATAGTATAGGCCTAATTTTGAAACATATTGCTTTACTGTGACATGGATGTTTTTATATTTCATATTTTTTTTATTTATTATTTCTTAATTAAATGATTAGCAATACGTTTAAAAACTTTAATTTTTTTGATAATTTTTTATTTGGTTTAAATACAATTTAGAACGTTAAAAAAGTAATATATAAATGTGTTAATAAACGGACTTATACCAGTTGTGAATAAAATGTCAGGTTATAATTATATGTTTAAGGGGAAATTTTATTGTCAAATTTTCTCTTGAAGACGTCGCTACATCCTACACAGAAAAATATTTTGTCTCTTACGCTTGCTATAATGAAATTCATTTGTTTTAAGAATATTTGAATAATTTTGTTGCTTTTGGAGTCATTCCGAGTTCGCAATTCAGAACATGAATGTCATTTGAATATGATGAATATAATAAGGTGCTTATCCTTATATGTACTAAAAAAATCAAAATTTTACTCCATTTAGATAAGAATGAGATTCATAATTATTCGAAATTATATAACTTAAGACGAGAAAGTTTTTTAAAAAAGGGAATAATTTGTTTTATAAAGGGTATAATTAAGGAAATAATTTAATTTGTTATAAGATTAAAAGTAACTTTTTTTGTTAACACTTCTGAGAATTGCGTTTTCCATAAAACATATGTATTAAAAATATTTAAATTTTTCACTAATCTATATCTTAAAAATTAAAAATAAAAGGCTTTTAGAATGTCTAATGATAAATATAATTCAAAGTGCAGAAATTTTAAATTTTCATTTGTACTTACTATCATTTACATATTCAGCATGGAGACAAGAATTTTGAATAATACATTTATGATATTTATGTACATATGGTATTTATGTAAGTTTTAAAATAACTAAACCTTTTTTCCTCCTCTAGATCTGAGCCAAATAAATCATGTGATTTTGATGAAATAAATGTCATGCTGAAATTATTAGAATTATTAAATTATTCTGAAATTATAAAGATATTAATCTAGGTAAAAACAAATTCATTCATATGAAACTTTATTAACGAAAATATATAAAATAAATTTGATAGAATCGAAAAGCACTTATAATAACTGTATTCTTACATACGATGAAATCAATTTATTGAATGAATATTTACTCGTCAAAGAGCATTCTTATTGTATTAAAATAATATTAAAAAGTTATTTGAATTCTATATAAAATAACAAAGTTATTTAAAGATATCCATTATATTTTTAAACACAATGAAACCGTAACTTAAATCATATATTATTACTTTATAAATTTTTCAGATGATGAATTGTGAGTAATTACAAAAAAAAGAACAAATTCTCTTGTACATAATTAATATCTGTTAATTGCTTTTTTGTTTGGCTAATTTCTAATTGAATTTATGGAGAAAAATCAGAACAAACAATTAATTACTGAAAATAAATATTAAAAAATTTAAATTATGGTTAATTTTTAAAATATAAATAAATTTTGATCTTCTAATGTAAAGACATTTACTAATTTTTTGCAAATTCCGATATTAAGAGTATAAAGTTTCTTTAGTATTTTTTTAAAATCTAAAATTTTTCAGATTATTTTGTAGAAGTAGGCAAGAAATAGGATAAAATATTCTTCTACAAAAATATTTTTTTAGAAAAATGACACAAAATTTTAGAGATGCAATATTAAAAGTAAAAGATTTCATTTTTAGGGACATGTTAAAGTATAAAACACGTACTTAAAATTTAGTAGTATACAAATTAAAGAAAATTGATTAGTTCTTCTAGATTAATAAGCGTTTATCTTAATACCAAATTTAATTTTTATGTATTTAATTAATAATTTAATTTTTATGTATTTAATTAATAATTTAATTTTTATGTATTTAATTAATAATTTAATTTTTATGTATTTAATTAATAATTTAATTTTTGTGTATTTAATGAATAATTTAATTTTTATGTATTTAATGAATAATTTAATTTTCATGCATTTAATCACTTAATTGGCCTTGTATTAAGCCTTGTAATTGTTCTTCCAATCTTTAAAAATTTATTCAGTACTTTATTTTTATTCATTATATCATTTTTAAATTACAAAGTCCATAATAATTCAGCTACGATATAAATAAATTCTTTACTTTCTAAATATTTAATTCTTTTAATTGCAAAACTCATTATAATACAATATGAATGCCCTTTCAGAATGTTATTGGTAAACCTTCATTTTGATAAAAGGAAACATTTTAATAAAAACAATGCGAATTTAATCTCCTAGTTCGAAAAAAATAGCTCAGCCAAAACTATTTTTAGCTATAATACAGTTTTATCTCAATTTAGTTATTTTATTTAAGAACAATAACAGCATTTCGAGGATATTTCAATTTGACATTTAAATATGAAAAAAAAAATTATATAAAAATGAAATTTCATATTATTATTAAAAAAATTTATTTTTGGAGTAAATTAATTTTTATTTTTAACAAAACTTATCTGAAAAATAATAAAGGTATATTTTGTCTTTTTAGAAAAATCTTTTGTATTTATAATAATATGTTTTTATAAAGCTATGTATTTTAAACGTATATAATATAGACTTACAATGACTAGAAAATTAAAAAATTGAAAATTTACTTTATTAAATTGATTTTGTGAAATAATATAAAGTTTCTGGTATTAAACAATTAATGAAAATATCCGTTATGTACATATAAGAATTTGCACAATAATAATCCTCAAAATATTACTAATATAAAAATAACAAATAGTAAATATAATAGTAATATAACGAATTATTATACTGCATTATTTGCAAATAAAAATAATGCAATTCAATAATGTAAATATAAAGTGTAATAAATGATTATATGATATTGTAATGAATGCATTTTATTAAATATACTCAATAAATATATTTGTTTATCAAGTTATTGTACATAAAATGGCTTTAAAGTTAAGAATATTATAAAATAATTAAAATTTCACAATTTGTGTAAAATGAAAACATATTTAATTATGCTTCAAGCAATCGTTGTTTAGAGCTTTGAAAACAAATTCTGTAAATCGAGGATTACAAATTCTATTTTCGTTGCTATGGTTTTTTATATTACTACCCTGATGGAGTAGGAAAAAAGGAATCAGCAAGATTAATATCACGGCAAGCTAAAATTAATACAACTTGATCAAATGATATCGAATTGAAAGTTTTCATGTCTAGGCCGCTGAAGGGTAGAATAGATCTATAAGCAGGTAAATTCATTAATTAATCCAGAAAATGATAGAAGAAGGCTGCGAACCCCTCAGATCCCAATATTGTTCAAAGTTTGTTCCAAATTATGGTGGCAAAAATTGAACTGTCCTCTTTGGTGCATCTTAGATAACGTTGTCGTGTTGTGATTATTGCTCAGTGTCCAGAACACCCATGAGTAGTCTACTCATGGGTGGAGGTGAAGGGGGCAGCTTTTGTTGTGATGAATCATCTATAGGTACAAGTCTGACTTGGCTCCAAATCGCTGAAGAAGTCGGGCAGTGCTTTCCGGGAGGACGTATAGGCGAAACTATCCCGCCTTTGCGGATCATATGAGAGAAAACCCAGATAGCTCCCACCAGGTAGACAGGTTAACGAGGCACGATGCTGAAGATGCACGCCATCTAGCATTATTAATAATTCATTTAAAATGCATGGCTAAATTACCGTAATATCAATATGAATCGTAATTTATTTAATAAATGTGGTTAAAATAAATATTTCAAAATTATTATTAAATATTTCAAAACTTAGATGTCAATTACATTTCATATTTAAAAATTTAAGACACTACACTAAAATGTAACGAATACGAACACTAAAATGTAACATTAATATGTAAAATAATGAGATGTCATTAAATAGCTAGTCCTAAATCCCATAAAATATAGTTAGATTCTGGAATCACATTAATTAGTGTAGCAACAAAATCTAGCAATATTCATTAATTCATTTAAAATGGATGGCTAGTATGTCTTTTTAAATGCAGAATTGAAATTGTGCACGTCAATTAAAATGCAAAATTATCATAAGACCAATATGAATCGTAATTTCTTTAATAATGTGATTAAAAGAAATATTTCAGAATTATTATGAAATATTTAATTAAATATTCATAAACTTAGATGTCAATTGCATTTCATATGTAAAAATGTAATGTGCTATTCCAAAATGTAACAAACTCCAACGTCAAAACTCAATGAAACCGGCTATCCTTCGAACGTCACACGATATACCTTTTAATAACATTTTTAAAAGCCTTGCCAGATCATCGCGAGTCTTTGGCATTTTATAGCGCAGGGTTCGTTTTCGTGACAAGGGATTTCCATTTGCAGCTGGGGAATTTGAATTAGCATGGGGAAACCTTTCGTTTCTGACAAATCTCTGGAGATGGGACATGTTCCGACTGCCATAATGAACAGAGACGAGTTCTCCCTTCCATCGCACACAGAGGGAATCTCCCTCCAGCGACATTTATTATTTAATAGAGCTGTCTGCCTGGATTTTGATTCTCCCCAAAAGGAAAGAAAATGGCCTCATTAGCTAATTGAAATTTTATGGTGTCTCTCTCTGTCTGTCTGAAATTTTAAAAGTGCCGTGTCTGTTGTTTCACGTTTGTAGGATTTGTATGTGAAGTTTGCAATGGTATCCTTTCATCTGTACGTTTTTGTGTTTTTAATGGTTTTACATTTTATAAAATAAGTAACATATATATGTAGTAAACATATCACATATATGGGAATATATGTAGTAAACATATCACATTTTTTATTATGACTGTTGTGGGTTTTCTTTAGTATTCAGTCATCTAAAAAATGGATTATTAATTTAATTTTTAATTATATATAATTTTATGCGCAAGTTAATGCACATATATGGGTAATTAATTAAAAAAATATTGTTTAACTTATTGTTTCGAATATTTTCAACTCAGATGAATACTTTACTTAAAACCAAAATTAAGAAGAACGTATTTAATTAGAAATTAAATGAGAAGTAAATCTTTACATTTTAATAGTTACCTTTTAAAATTGCAATCTTTCACAAATTGTATAATAATTTATTATGCGCAATAATATTAATGGTTATTTTATATCAACAATATTTGGAAATATTTATTATTAACTAAATGATGAAATTTCTTTTTTAAAAATCTACTATATGAAAAATGTATTAAAAAGTGAAAAAAAGAATGTAACGAATACAAACATTATAATGTAAAATAATGAAATGTCATTATATAGCTAGTCTTAAATCGTGTAAAAGGCAATTAAATCTAAAATCACATCAAATAGTATATGAGAAATATCTACCATCATTCATTTAAAATGCATGGCTAAATTATCATAATAGCAGTATGAATCGCAATTGCTTCAATAATGTGATTAAAATACATATTTCAAAATTATTATCAAATTTTTAATTAAATACTTCCAAACTTAGATGCCAATTACATTTCACATTTAAAAATTTAAAACGCTGCACTAAAATGTAACATTAATATGTAAAATAATGAGATGTCCTTAAATAGCTATTCTTAAATCATATAAAATACAGTTAGATCTGATATCACACCAATTAGTGTATGAACAAAATCTAGCATTATTCATTCATTCATTTAAAATGCATGGCTAAACTGTCATTTTAAATGCAAAATTATCATAATACCAATATGAATAGTAATTTCTTTCATAATGTGATTAGAATACATATTTCAGAATTATTAATAACTTTTTAATTAAGTATTTCCAAACTTAGATGTCAATTACATTTCATATTTAAAAATATAATACGCTACGCCAAAATGTAGCAAACTTCAACGTCAAATCTCGGTTCAACTTTCTATCCAACGTCTCTTTGAACGTCTTAATAACATTTTTAAAAGCCTCGCCAGATCATCGCGATTCTTTGGCATTTTATAGCGCAGGATTCGTTTTCGTGACAAGGGATTTCCATTTGCAGCTGGGGAATTTGAATTAGCATGGGGAAACCTTTCGTTTCTGACAAATCTCTGGAGATGGGACTTGTTCCGACTGCCATAATGAACAGAGACAAGTTCTCTCTTCCATCGCACACAGAGGGAAGCTCTCTCCAGCGACATTTATTATTTAATAGAGCTGTCTGCCTGGATTTTGATTCCCCCCAAAGGAAAAGAAAATGGCCTCATTAGCTAATTGAAATTTTATGGTGTCTCTCTCTGTCTGTCTGAAATTTCAAAAGTGCCGTGTCCGTTGTTTCTAGTTTGTAGGATTTCTGTGTGAAGTTGGCAATGGTTTCCTTTTATCTGTATGTCTTTGTGTTTTTAATGGTTTTTCATTGTATTGATTTTAGTTGTGAATAAGGGGAGTTGTAAAATCATATTAATGCTGATATAAATTATGTTAATGGATTATTTATTTAATTTTTACTTGCATATAATGTTAGGCACAAGTTAATGCACATATATGTGTAATTATTTGTTAAAAAATTATTTCACTTATTGTTTTGAATATTTTCAACTGAAGAATACTTTACGTAAAACCAAAACTAGGAATGTTTCATTTTCTTAGAAATGATATGAGAATTTAATATATGCATTACAATAGTTATCTTTGAAACTTGAAACATTTAACAAATTGTATAATAATTTATTATGATAACAATATTAACGGTTATTTTATAGCAACAATATTTGGAAAACTTTATTATTAACTAAATGATGACACTTCCGCCTTTTTTCAAATCTATTGTATGAAAAATTTGTTAAAAAGTACTAACATTAAATGTAAAATAATGAGATGTCATTCTATAGTTAGTTTTAAATCATATAAAATGTAATTAGATCTTATTATATGAACAAAATTTTCAGCATTCATTAAGTTAAAATGTATGTCTAAAATATCAGAACACCAATATGAATCCTAATTTCTTTAATAATAAGATTAAACTAAATATTTCAAAATTATTATGACACATTTAATTAAATATTCATAAAATTAGATGTCAATTACGTTTCATATTTAAAAATTTAATACGCTACACCAAAATGTTACAAACTCCAACGTCAAATCTCGACCAACTTTCCATCCAACGTCTATCTTTGAACGTGACACGATATATCTTTTAATAACATTTTTAAAAGCCTTGCCAGATCATCGCGATTTTTTGGCATTTTATAGCGCAGGATTCGTTTTCGTGACAAGGGATTTCCATTTGCAGCTGGGGAACTTGAATTAGCAAGGGGAAACCTTTCGTTTCTGACAAATCTCTGGAGATGTGACATGTTCCGACTGCCATAATGAACAGAGACAAGTTCTCCCTTCCATCGCACACAGAGGGCAGCTCTCTCCGGCGACATTTATTATTTAATAGAGCTGTCTGCCTGGATTTTGATTCTCCCCAAAGGAAAAGAAAATGGCCTCATTAGATAATTGAAATTTTATGGTGTCTCTCTCTGTCTGGACTTTTAAAAGTGTCGTGTCTGTCGTTTCCCGTTTGTAGGATTTGTGTGTGAAGTTTGAGATGGTTTCCTTTTATCTGTATGTCTTTGTGTTTTTAATGGTGTTTCATTGCATAAATTTTAAATTGTGAATATATGGGGTGGGAAAATCATATTTAATATTAATGATTGTTGTAGTATCCTTTTATCATTTGTAAACAGTCATTTAAAAAATTGATTATTTATAAAATTTTTTCTTATACATAACTTTATGCACGAGTTAATGAATATACACGTAAATATTTTTGAAAAGATTATTTCACTAACTGTTTTGAATATTTTCAACTCAGATGAATACTTTACTTAAACCCAAAACTAGGAATGTTTTATTTACTTATAAATCAAATGGGAATTTAATCTTTACATTGTAATAGTTCTTTTTTAAACTTACAATTTATCAAAAATTGTATCATAATTTATTATAGAAACAATATTAACGACTATTTTATAACAACAATAATTGGAAATCTTTATTATATACTAAATGAAGGCATTTATTTTTTTTTAAAATCTATTGTATAGAAAATGTATTAAAAAGGGAAAAAAAGAATGCAATGAATATTAACATTAAAATGTAAAATAATGAGATGTCATTATTTTACATCGTCTCGATCTCGCCAGAGCTCAGTCAGAGCTCGTCATCATCAGATTTAACTGTGCATCGTCAGAGCTCGTCTTAGATCATATAAAATACAGTTAAATCTGAAATCACATCAAATAGTATATGAATAAAATCAAGCATTATTCATTGGTTTAAAACGCATGGCTAAATCATCATAAGACCAATATGAATCATAACTTCTTTAATAATTTGGTTGAAATATTTAATAATATTTCAAAATTATTATTAAATATTTAATTATATATTTCCAAACTTGGTTGTCAATTACGTTTCATATTTTACAATTTAATACGATACTCCAAAATGTAATGAATACGAACACTAAACTGTAAAATAATAAGATGTGATGCTATGTAATGACATAAAAAAGATATAATGCTGTGTAATGACAGTCTTAAATCATATAAATGCAGTTAGATCTGAAATCAAGTCAATTAGTGTATGGTCAAAATCTAGCATAATTCCTTTATTCATTTAAAATGCATGGCTGATATGCCCTTTTAAACGCAAAATTATCATGATATCAACTTGAATCGTAATTTCTTTAGTAATGTGATTAAATGAATATTTCAAAATTATTATTAAATACTTAATTAAATATGTCCAAACTTATATGTCAATTGCATTTCATATTTATACTCCAAATTTCATATATCTACTCCAAAATGTAACAAACTCTAACGTCAAATCACGATGAACCTTCTATCCCGCATCTATCTTTGGAAGTCACACGATATACCTTTTAATAACATTTTTAAAAGCTTTGCCAAGATCATCGAGGTTCTTGGCATTTTAAAGCGCGGTGTTCGTTTTCGTGACAAGGGATTTCCATTTGCAGCTGGGGAATCTGAATTAGCATGGGGAAACCTTTCGTTCCTGACAAATCTCTGGAGATGGGACATGTTCCGACTACCATAATGAACAGAGACAAGTTCTGCCTTCCATCGCACATAGAGGGAAGCTCTCTCCGGCGACATTTATTGTTTAATAGTGCTGTCTGCCTGGATTTTGATTCTCCCCAAAGGAAAAGAAAATGGCCTCATTAGCTAATTGAAATTTTATGGTGTCTCTCTCTGTCTGGATTTTTAAAAGTGCCTTGTCTGTCGTTTCCCGTTTGTAGGATTTGTGTGTGAAGTTTGCGATGGTTTCCTTTTATCTGTATGTGTTTGTGTTTTTAATGGTTTTTCATTGTATCAGTTTTAGTTATGAATAAATGGAGTTGAAATATTATAATAGTGATTATTGTAATGATTTTTTATATGCGGACTATCATTTGTAACTATTCATTTAAATAATTGATTATTTATTCAATTTTTTCTTATGCATAATTTCATGCGGAATTTAATACATATATATGTGTAATTATTTTAAAAAATTATGTCACTGCTTGAATATTTTCAACTCAGATGAATACATTTCTTAAAACCAAAACTATGAATATTTTATTTACTTAAAAAACAAACGAGAATTTTACCTTTACATTTTAATAGTTATCTTTTAAACTTGCAAACTTTCACAAATTGTGTCATAATTTATTATGGCAACAATATTATATATATTTGAAAATCTATATTTATTAACTAAATTAATCTATATTTATTAACATTAATCTATATTTAATAACTAAATTAATCTATATTTATTAACTAAATTAATCTATATTTATTATCATTAATCTATATTTATTAACTAAATTAATCTATATTTATTAACTAATTAATTATTAATATCAACTATATTTGAAAATCTTTATTATTAATTAAATGTTGACATTTCCTTTTTTTTTCAAATCTATTGTATAAAAAAATTTATTAAAAAGTACTAACATTAAAATGTAAAATAATGAGATGTCATTATATAGCTAGTGTTAAATCTTTTAAAATGCAGTTAGATGTGAAATGACATTTATTATTTAATAGAGCTGTCTGCCTGGAATTTGATTCTCCCCAAATGAAAAGAAAATGGTCTCGTTAGCTAATTGAAATTTTATGGTGTCTCTCTCTGTCTGTCTGAAATTTTAATAGTATCGTGTCTGTTTTTTCGCGTTTGTAGGATTTGTGTGTGAAGTTTGCGATGGTTTCCTTTTATCTTCGTGTCTTTGTGTTTTTAATGGTTTTTCATTGTATAAATTTTAGTTGTGAATAAATGGAGTTAGAAAATAACATTTGATATTAATAATTTTTGTGGAATTTTTTTTTATGTGTGTTCTATCATGTGTAATATGACATTAAAAAAATTTGATTATTTATACATTTTTTTCTCATACATAATTTTATGCACAAGTTAATGTATATATGTTTAATACGTATAATATTTGTATTAATACATGTATATATGAGTCAAACTTGATAAGATTTTAGAGCTTGCCAGCAAACACCAAGTGTCAATTATTGCTCTCCAAGAGACGAAATTAAATACATGACATCGACTAAGAGTAAAAGGGTATAACATAGTCCGTCAGGACAGGTCTTCCAATGGTGGTGGAGGCCTCATGTTTCTAATTAGAGATGTGTATTTTCAGAGGATCGACCGCATCAATTCACCGAGGAAAAGTCTGGAAAGTCAAGGAATTACAGTTTTGTCAAGGAAACATAACAATAACATTAACATTTTTAATTTGTATCACCCACCGAATAATCAGAAATTAGACTTGAATGCTTTGGAGGGACTATTTACCAATGCTACAGTCCTTATTGGGGATTTAAATGCTAAGCACCCTGCTTGGGGTTGTGCTTTGGAAAATAATAGGGGACAGGATCTGGAAAACTTATCAAATGATAAAGCCTTTCTTTTCTTAAATAATGGAACCCACACATATCGTTCTCATAGTTATAATACTACTGATGCACTCGACTTGACCATCTCTAGTCCAGATTTATTTCCATATTGCTCATGGAAAGTTGTTGACTATGTTGGAAGTGATCACTACCCTATTTTGATTGAGTTGGACTACGACATCAAGACCTACGGAAACAACAATATATATTGGAATTTTAAAAAGCTAATTGGACTTTATTTGAGAAAAACCTAAACGAACAGCTTCAGAAGAACCTATTACAGAAAATCTAGAAAATGAATGGTTTGTGTTTAAGCATTCTATTTTTACGGCTGCAGAGGGTGCTGTACCAAGAGGTAAGCATAAGAAAACAAGACCAGCGTTCACCAATGATTCACAGGACTTACAAAAATTATTGGCCAAAAGAGAACATCTGCTGCAGAGCCATAATTTAAATGATAACACAGATGCCAGAATTGAACTTAACAAAATTAATGCTGAGATCAAACGGGAGTATTGTTCTATAAAGCAGAGCAACTGGCAGGACCTGTGTAAGAGCTTGGATTATAAAACTCCTAATACCAGACTTTGGCGATTAGCCAAAAACTTGACAAAATACAACCACAGGTGGAAAATACAAATTCTATCATTGGTATCAATGGAACTTCCACTGTAAATGACAAAGAAACTGCAGATGCATTGGGAAACTACTATTCTGAAGAAAGCAAATTGGCCTTAGGAAGGGAGAACAAAAAGACTGGCAGAGCGACCAGAAAACTAATCAGATCTTGCAGGGTTCCAGCCAGTAATGAACTATTTAATATTCCAATTACTTCTTCAGAACTACTTTATGCCATCCAGCAATTAGATTTCAAGAAATCACCGGGACCTGATGGTATACATGGACAATTTATAGTAAATCTTGGATCATGTGCAACTAAAAGACTCCTGCATATTTTTAACTTATCATGGAAACTGGGTAGATTACCTAGGCAATGGAAAACTGCGATTGTTGTTCCCATTCGTAAGCCAAATAAGGATGCTAGTAGCATGGGAAGCTATCGACCAATTGCACTCACTTGCATGACGTGTAAACTTATGGAGAGAATTATCCTGAGGAGAATTACTTTTCATCTCATGAACCGTAACATGCTGCCACAAGAACAATATGGGTTTCGCAAGGACATAGTACAATCGACCAAATACTCTACTTTGTCCAACGGGTTAGGGATGCACACAATATGAAGCCTTCCAGACACACTATGGCCGTATTTCTCGATCTCACTAAGGCTTTTGACAAAGTTTGGAAAAATAAGCTACTGGGGAAATGCTTTTCAGAGTTTGATATCAAGGGTCGTGCACTCCCATGGCTTTCAGATTTTATGAAAAACAGATCTTTTCGAGTGAGATATCAGAACAGCTTGTCCGAAATTTTTAAAACATATCAAGGAATCCCACAGGGTTCAGTTTTGAGCCCCACCCTCTTTTCATTATATTTGACTGGTATCGAGAGAGTTGTCTCCCCTTGTCAAATAGGCATCTTTGCTGATGACATTATCGTTTGGGACCACAATTCGGATTTAACTAAACTAGAAAAACACTCAACGACACCTTGGAGAAAATTCAACACTTTGCAGATGAGCATAAATTGGCTTTTAACACAACCAAATCTATAAGTTGCCTCTTCACAACTAACAGACACTTATTCAACTATCAGCCAAAAATTTTTCTAAAGGGACAATTACTAGACTCGACTAAAACTCCTACCTATCTAGGGTTTACTCTAGATACTGAAATTAACAGTAGTAAGCACATTAACAGACTCTGTGAGAAGGGTAGGAAAAAAAGGCTTCAGCTACTAAAATACATCTCTGGAAGAGATTGGGGAGCCGATGCAGGCACACTCAAGATCACTTATACTGCTCTTATAAAGGCCAATCCTTGAATATGGCTACCAGATCTATCAAGTTGCTGCAAATACTAACCTAAAAAACTAGAGAGAATACAATCTAGTGCTGCCAGAATTATCACTGGTCTCAGGCACAGTTGTCCCAATGATATTGCTTGTTATGAGGCTGATCTTCAGCCCCTCTCATTGAGAAGAGAAATAAATATGGCGAAGTACGTCGCAAAGCTAAAGAGTTTTAAGCCTTATAACAGATCATCTAACCTTTTATCGAACTGGACGAATAACCAAAGATTAAAAAAGGACAGCCCTTTGGGTTTAATATGGAAGCAGGGATTGGCAGATATTGAAGTCGAGCCCAGTGTTCCTTTTAATCTACTGACACCTACTACTGTACTTAGTAATGTAACTTTTAATGAAGACTTGAATGTGAAATTTATCAAACACGAAGAACACCCGGAGTTGCTGCGTCACTTGGCTCTCGAGATCATCAATAACATTTCTCCTCGGGCCCTGGTTATTTACACTGATGGAAGCAAATCTGACTCTGGAAGAACAGGTAGCGGAATTTTTATGAAGACAAGTACAGGAGAATTTAGATATCGTTTTAGAAACCCGGACCACAGCTCAGTATTCCGCTCAGAATTAACTGCTATAAGCGAAGCTCTGAATCTAGCTTTAGACTTTAAAGTACCTGATGTTTGGATTCTGACTGATAGTAAGAGCTCAATACAGTATTTGAAAAATTGGCCAAGCATCTTGGACAAATTGGGGCAGGATATAGTTTCCAAACTAGCTGTTTTGGACCAGATCGGATCGGTGTGCTTGCAGTGGATTCCCTCCCATGTGGGCATCTACGGAAATGAAATTGCTGATCTGCTCGCTAGGGAAGGTTGCGAACTTCCCAAAGCTTCTTCTTCCAATCTGTTAGCTTCAGAGGTTCATTCCATGACTTTAGCCAGAGTGAATACCTCTTGGAGGTCGCCACCAATTCATGCATGGTACGCCGCTAAATATCCTGGTATGTCCATACAGTGCTCCTGTCCTAGACCTGCTCAGACGGTTTTAGCTAGACTAAGGACTGGCCACATTAAGAGTTTGACCTTCAATGGAGACGAGAAGACATATGCCCTTTGTCATTGTTCGACCATCGCATCTCCCTCTCATCTCATAGATTGTATTGGTGCCACTGTGAGGCAAATAACGATAAGTTATTAAAATATTTTACAACATTTTTATTACACAACAACTTATAAAAAGAATGTAATTAAGATATATATAAATTTTAGTTGATCTGGCAGAAATCAAAATGAGCTTTTAATCATCCATTCTCCTGAATATGTAAAAGATAGTCATCAACAAAATATAAAATACCAGATGAAATAAACTCAGATGGTATGCAAATACAAATACTAGGCCAAAAGTCCCAGACTAACCAAGAAAAAAATAAGACTTACGCACCTAGTCTCATCCATGGTAGTAAAATATTTCACTTTTTTTTAGCACAATCAAACTTAATCGTTTGAACACAAGTTTGTTTTAAAACAATTTACACAAATTTTTTCAAATTAGTCTTGTTTTCCCTATTGTTTAATAAGCATTGTTTCCCCTATTGTTTAGTAACCATTGTTTCACTTATTGTTTAATAACCATTGTTTCAAAAAATTTGATTCACATTGTAAATGAACTGTATTACTATAGTGTATATTAAATGAACTTCAACAATAGCTATAACAATGGCTTTTTATAAAGTGTAATATCTCCTACTGACATTAAAAATAAAAAAAATTTACACACAAAAAAATAATGTTCATTGAAGTAATTATTTTGTCATCTCTTTTTTCTGATTTTCATTGTTTGACAAAAACATTAAAGTAGATGACGTTACGACACCGATTTTCGATAAAAAATAAAATGATGCTAGTGTTTAATTTGCATGCCAATTTCTTTATTAGTGACGTGCTGACAATGAGAGTAACCTAAGTAATACCTGAGTTCTTGTAAATTGACGGTAGTATAGATTAGATCAATATATATATATATATATGTTTATGTCATATACGTGTATATGTGTGTGTTATATATGTGCACATATGTGTATGTATCAAATATGTGATTCATTAATTGTTTTGAATATATTTCCAACTCAGATCAATACTTCTTATAAAACCAAAACTAGATGATATTCCGTTACATTAGTTATTAACAAAATTATGATATTTTCTTTTTTTTTTTCAAATCTATTGTATGAAAAAGTTTATTAAAAATGAAAAAAAAATTGTATTTTAATTGCAACAATACACATATAACGCCTACCCATTTTCAAATAAAGAATTAATTTATTTACGTTATGTTATTTGAATGAACAGTAACATCTTATCATTTTTTTAAAATTCTAATATTTTAATTTTTTTTTTGTTTTAAATTAAATTTATCCCTGTTTTTGGTGGCCTGATGGCCAGTTGGCTAGTACTCTGGCATTTAGTTCCACAGGTTTCAATTTCGAATTTTGGCGGGGGCATGGATGGTTGTGAGTGGTTCGGAATCCACGTTAAACAGTATTTCCCGGTCTAATTTGCCTAAAGTGTGCACAAAATGACCGTAGAGCCACAAAACAAATCGGAGACTAGACATTGTTTGAACAGATCCGATCCGTATCCGTAAAGACCAGTGATCATCATACATCGTGACTATTCCCACAGACCATAAAATATACCACCACAACACATGAATTATATAATAAACAATTTTACATTAAGAAAAATAGTGTAGGTCCCGTTCTAATTAGCCTAAAGTGTGCAAAAAATGAACGTATGCTGACAAACCAATCCAATCCAATCTTTTATGGGGAATGACATAGAAAAAAGCCAACGATAATTGTATTTAATATCCTATTATAGCCTAATCATTTTATTACCATACAATTTCAGAATATATTTTAAAATGTGTAGCTTTAAATCATATATTAATCTAAACATATTTTCATGATATAAAAATTGCAAAAAATTATTTATAAATCCAAACATCTATAAAAAATAAGTTATTTTGAAAGGGTTTAGAATCTTAAATTAAATATATATTGACCTCCAAATAATAGACATATCTTCAAACACCAATAAGGTTTCATAATTAAACATTTAAGTAACATCACATAAAGATATAACAAACTCTAAGAGTCAAATCTCGGCCAATTCTCTATCCAACATCTCTATTTGAATGCCACACGTTATACCTTGCAATATCACTTTAAAAAGTTTGACCAGATTATCACGCTCCTTAATATTCTATAGCGCAGACTGCGTTTCGTGCAAAGAGATCTCCATTTGCAGCTGGAATTTGAATTAGCATGGGAAAAGCTTTCGTTTCTGACAAATCTCTGGAGATAGGACAAGTTGCCAGAGACAAGTTCTCCTTTCCACCGCACACAACGGGAATCTCTCTCCAGCGACATTTAATATTTAAGAGGATTGTCTGCCTGGATTTTGATTCTCCCCAAAGGAAAGAAAATGGCCTCATTAGCTAATTGAAATTTTATGGTGTCTCTCTGTCTGGAATTTTAAAAGTAGCGTGCAAGAGAGTGCGTTGTTTCAAGTTGTGTTGGAATTGTGAGTGAAGTTAGCAATGGTAATGATCTTTTTTTTTTTTTTTTGCATGTTCATTTGAAGTTGATGGTTTTTATTACAGAAGATAATGTTTGCAACGAAATGGAGTTAGAAAATCACATTACTGTTAATTTTAACGATTGTTTTAGCGTTTTTGCTTGTCGTGCAGACAGTTTTATTTGCGTGTTGTCATTCATAATCTGTGATAATTTCTTTGTTTTATATTGTAAGATAGATTTGTTTTGCATGTAATTTTTTTTTTAAAATTGCATCGACTTGCTTAAGAATATGTTTGGTTATTATTAGCAGTTTATTTAAAAATAACATTCAAAATTATTTAAGATTAATTAATAATTAAATAAATAACATTAAAACGATAACATTTCATTATTTTTTGATTTATTGCATTAAAAGATTCATTATAATATATTATGAAATTATTAAGAAATATTTTTTCTACTAATGATTATAATTGTGCATTTTAAAATCTTCTTCGTAGACGTAGGTGCCTGTTTCATATGACCGTAGAGCATCACAGAGCCCAATCAGGCTTCTCACCCACATCATTCCCAAAACTGTAAAAGGGACAACTCAGTTCAAGGCACAGTGATGTGGTGTGGTGTAGTAGTAGCAATAGTAGTAGTAGTCATCATTACTGGTACCTACGGTTTAAAGTTGATTTTGAACTACCACTAACATCCATGGTATCGGCGAGACTAGAACCTGAGGCATGTGGCGAGTCACTCAGCCATCAGGCGCCATTTTAAATGGGAGGCACTATTAAAATAAATTATATATTATTAAAATATGATGTAGTATTCATTCAATTAAAAGATAAATTTTCATAACCATCTAAATTACAAAATTCTTGACATAAAATAT
The DNA here is from genome assembly GCA_021605075.1 of Caerostris darwini. Taxonomy (NCBI): domain Eukaryota; kingdom Metazoa; phylum Arthropoda; class Arachnida; order Araneae; family Araneidae; genus Caerostris; species Caerostris darwini. Next base: position 8,286 of record BPLQ01003924.1, on the reverse strand, counting down.
ATTTATTTATTTTGTTTTATAAGTGATTCGTCATCATCATCAACGGTGCAACAGCCCCATGGTTGGCCTACTTCTTATTACTGCTACTAAATCTATCTGCCTACTGGCAGATTTCGGGACAAGAGATGATCTCTTTTTACGGAGTAGAATTGTCAGCCCTACGACTAATGTTCTATGTTTATTTACGACTGGGACATATTGCTTAAAAAGGATTCCTAACCCCTAATATTATGCATATCACCACCGGGACTCGAACCCAAAACCTGTGGCACCGAGTGCCTGAGCACTAGTCATTCGGACACTATAAAAGACTATACTATACCCACTATAAAAGATTTAACATTAAGTAAATTTTAATTGATTGATTTGTAAATTTTAATTTTATTTGATTAAATAAATCTTATTTAATATATCAATTCAATACTATATACCAATCAATTTCACAGAAAGAATCATTTCAGTCAATAATAAATAAATAGAAAATAAACTGCTTTCAAATAAAGACAAGTTTCATTTCAGTCTAAGTACATTAAAGTAACTTCGAAATTCTTTAAACTAAGTATTTTGAGTATTTCTTCGAAGCCTTTTTTCATCATACAAAAACACAATTAAATTTAACTTCTTCGAATTTTGACAAAACCAATTTAATAATATCTTTTCAGAAGAAGTCATTAGATTTTTCTGGTACAAAATATGAAGATTGAATATTCCTTGAAGTAATGAGTTGAGTTTAGAAGTAATATTTATGAAAAAAACACCAATCCAAAAAACATTGCCCTCATTATACCACATTTGACAAATTCAATAACCATAAACCTATTTAGTAGTTCCATTTTAAATTGCAAATTATTAAACTTCGAAATAAGAATAATTTTTTATACTTAGAAATCAAATGGGAATTTAATCTTTACATTATAATAGTTATCTTTTAAACTCGTAATACTTCACAAATTGTATAATAATTTACCATGGCAGCAATTTTCGGAAATTTTTATTATTTGATATTAAAGTCAAAAATTTAAAGAAATAAAATTATTTCTGTTTCAAACAAATTATTAATAAAAAGAACAAATATTATCAAAAAATTTGAAAATACTTCGAAATTTTCTATATTAAATAGTTAATAGTTATAATAATATAGTTATATATATAGTAATAATATAGTTATAATATATATATATATATAGTTATATATATCGTTATATAGTTATAGTATAGTAATATATATAGTTATATAATTTAATAGTTAATAAAGTATTTTTTTACTACATTATTATCTACCATGTCTTTCTATATAATGTTAATATAATATTTGCAAAAGTATTTGCATAAACTATTAGCATATATTTGATAAAAAATAGTTAATTTTTTTTTTAATAAATGTAATACAAGTATAATGCAATTTAGCAAATTTTTTTTCTAATGTAAAACCCTGTAATGTTTCATTTAAACAATATCTTTCCACAATAATACATTAAAAAAAATACAACCTAAAGCTATTACAACTTAACTTAAAAAGAAATAATCATATAATACTAGTATTTACCCTTAGCAAATTATTAAAAGAAAGATGTAGCAATAGATTGTCGGTATTTGCAATAGCTCCTAGCTAATGGCAATTTATAAAAGAACAAATACATTTGAAACAGTCATTAACCAAGTAAAAATGTTCTATAAATTCCATTAAATACAATTCTACTTTTAAATTAGAAAAATATGAACTATTTTTTTTACTAAAACATCATGTACTATTTATATTTAAGTACTACATTTTCTAGATAATATTTATTTAAATTTAAAATGGAATTGCCCTGAAATATTAGTGCCTATGCAAGAAATTTTTTTTGTATGAAAAGAAAAATGATGGAATTTGTATTTTGATTATTTCTCATTATCAGTAGCTCTCCTAAATGATCAAATGCATGTTTTAACTAGACATCGCCTGGGGCCTGAATGGCCCAGTGGCTAGCGCTCTGGCGCTCGGTACTACAGGTTTCGGGTTCGAGTCTCGGCGGTGCTATGGTTGTTTGTAGTGGTTCGGAATCCACTTTAAGCCGTAGGTCCCTTTCCTAATAATAGGATCGTAGAGCGTTGCGGGGGCATTGTTACTCCGCCTCCGTGGCTTATCTTCAAGTTACACTCGCTGGGTCATGCAAAGTGAGTACGTCTCTGCAGCAATATACCTTTTAATATCACTTTAAAAAAATTGACCAGGTCATCACGCTCCTTGGCATTTTATAGCGCAGACCGCGTTTCGTGCAAAGAGATCTCCATTTGCATCTGGAATTTGAATTAGCATGGGAAAAGGTTTCGTTTCTGACAAATCTCTGGAGATGGGACATGTTCCGACTGCCAGAGACTTCTCTCTTCCACCGCAGACAAAGGGAATCTCTCTCCAGCGGCATTTAATATTTAATAGGATTGTCTGCCGGGATTTTGAATCTCTCCCAAGTGAAAGAAAATGGCCTCATTAGCTAATTGAAATTTCATGGTGTCTCTCTCTGTCTGGAATTTTAAAAAGTGGCGTGCAAGAGAGTGTGTTGTTTCAGGTTGTGCTGGACTTGTGAGTGAAGTTGGCAATGGTAATGGTCTTTTTTCTGTATGTTCAGTTGACGGTGATGGTTTTTATTACAGAAGATAATGTTTGAAACGAAATGGAGTTAGAAAATCACATTAGTGTTAGTTTTAACGCTTGTTTTAGCGTTTTTGTGTGTCGTGTAGACAGTTTTATTTGAGTGTTGTCGTTCATAATCAGTGATAATTTATTTTATACTGTAAGGTAAGGTGTTTTACGTGTGATTTTTTTGAAATTACAACGAATTTTTTAAGAATATTTTTTATTATCATTAACAGTTTGCTTTAAACTAATGAACTACATTCAAAATGATTTAAGATTAATTAAATGATAAAATTTCATTACTTTTTTATTTATTACATGAAAAAATTCATTATATACACTGAAGTGACAAAAGTCATGGGATAGCAATATGCAAATTTTCAGATGGCAGTAGCATCGCGTAGAACAGGTGTAAATGCGCATTGCTTTCGCAGAGCTTTCATTTCTGTTCAAGTTATTCATGTGAAGAGGTTCTGACGTGATGATGACCGCACGACGGGAATTAACAGACTTTGAACGCGGAATGTTAGTTGGAGCTAGACGCATGGGTCATGCCATTTCGGAAATCGTTAGGGAATTCAACATTCCCAGATCCACTGTGTCAACAGTGTGCCGAGAGTATGAAATTTCAGGCATAACATCCCACCATGGACAGCGCAGTGGTCGACCGCCTGCACTTAACGACCGAGACCGGCGACGTCTGCAAAGAGTCGTAAATTCTAATAGACAAGCAACACTGCGTCAAATAACCGCAGAAATCAATGTGGGACGTACAAGGTTGTCTGTTAGAACTGTGCGGAGAAATTTGGCTTTCTTGGGCTATTCCAGCAGAAGACCGACTCGAGTGCCTTTACTGACAGAACGACATCGCTTGCAGCGACTCTCGTGGGCACGTGAGCATATCGGTTGGTCTCTAGATGAATGGAAAACCGTGGCCTGGTCCGATGAGTCACGATTTCAGTTGGTAAGAGCTGATGGTAGGGTTCGAGTGTGGCGCAGACCCCACGAAGCCATGGACCCAAACTGTCAGCAAGGCAATGTTCAAGCTGGTGGTGGCTCCGTAATGGTGTGGGCTGTTTTTTCATGGCATGGACTTGGTCCTCTGGTGCGACTGGACCGAACATTGACTGGAAATGCTTATGTTCAGCTACTTGGAGATCATCTGCAGCCATTCATGGACTTCATGTACCCAAACAACGATGGGATTTTTATGGATGACAATGCGCCATGTCACCGGGCCACAACTGTTCGCGATTGGTTTGAGGAACATTCTGGACAATTCCAACGAATGATCTGGCCACCTAGATCGCCCCACATGAATCCCATCGAGCATTTATGGGATATCATCGAGAAGTCTGTTCGTGCCCAAAATCCTGTACCATCAACGCTTTCACAATTATGGACGTCTATCGAGACAGCATGGCTCAATATTCCTGCAGAAGACTTCCAACGACTTGTTGAGTCCATGCCACGTCGAGTTGCTGCACTTCGCCGGGCGAAAGGAGGGCCGACACGATATTAAGAGGTATCCCATGACTTTTGTCACTTCAGTGTATATTATGAAATAAGAAAGGTTTTTTTTCTACTGATGATTATAATAGTGCATTTTTAAATCTTCTTCTTCAAAGGCGCAACAACTCCAAGCTGGACCAATGCCGTCTCCCCATTGGCAGATTTCAAGACAGGAGATGTTTTTTTTCCCGGGAAAGGGTTGTCAGCCCTACATATAACTTTCTACAGTCATATTAGATCTTAGGGGCCTGATGGCCGAGTGTCTAGCTCTCAGGTGCTGTTTGACACAAATTTCCGTTTCGAGTCCTGGTAGTGCCATGGATGTTTGTAATGGTTCGGAATCCACTTTAAATCGTAGGTTCCGGTCTAATATGTACTACTATAACACCACACCACACCACATCACTGTGCCTAGAGCTGAGTTGCACATTTACAGTTGGGGAATGATATTTGTGAGAAATCTGATTTTGCTCTATGATGCACTACAGTCATATGACGCTCTAAGGACATACGGCTTAAAATGGATTCCGAACCACTACAAATATCCATTGACTCGCCAGGACTCGAAACCGAAACCAGTGGTACCGAGTGCCAGAGCGCTAGCCGCTCGGCCATCAGGCCCCTTATGGTCTAATATGACTGTAGAGCGTTGGACATAAGGTTGACAACCCTATCCGTAAAAAGAAAAAAATCTTCTGTCTCGAAATCTGCCAGTAGGCCGATGGCTTGACCCACCATGATGCTGCTGCGCCAATGAAGAAGATACAGAAAGAAAAATAAATTGTATTTAATAAGACATTTTATTAAAATACAATTTCAGAATGCTTTTCAAATGCATTATTTTAAATCATATAATAAAAATATATTTTTTTTTAAATTTGCAAATAATATTTATAATCTCAATCATCTATAATCAATTTCAAATGGATTAGAATCTTAATTTAAATATATGCTTAACTTCAAATAATATTGAAAATAGACATATCTTCAAACACCAATAATGTTCCATAATTAAATATTTAAGTAATATTACATCAAGATATAACAAACCCTAACGACAAATCTTGGTCAGTTCTCTATCCAACATCTCTGTTTGAACGTCACACGATACACCTTTTAATATCACTTTAAAAATTTGACCAGTTTATCACTCTTCTTGGCATTCTACAGCGCAGACTGCGTTTCGTGCCTAGAGATCTCCATTTGCAGCTGGAATTTGAATTAGCATGGGAAAAGCTTTAGTTTCTGACAAATCTCTGGAGATAGGTCATTTTGCCAGAGACTTCTGTATATGCATATGATGCTTGTAAATAAAAATTAAGGCGTTCCCATTAACCTGAAAGTGGCCCTTTTCTTGAAGCAGTTATGGGTCTAGTATAGTCAAAGACGTTTTAATATTACGAAAGAGAAAATTTTGTCTATTGATGATTTTAATTGTGTATTTAAAAGAGGATATAATATTAAAATACATTATAAATTATTAAAGCATCATTTAGTATAAATAAATTTAAAAGGTATATTTCCATAACCATCTGAATTACAAAATTTTTGAATATTTTTTTTTCGTTCTATAAATGATTTAGCATAAGTGAATATTTAATAAATCAATTTAATATTATAAACTAATCAATTCCACAGAACGAATCATTTCAGTCAGTAATAAAAAAATACAAAAAAAAACTGTTCTCAAACAAAAACAAAGTTCCTTTTAATATAAAAGTACTTTAAAGTAATTTCGAAATTTTTTTAAACTAAGTATTCCGAGTATTTCTTTGAAGCCTTTTTTTTTTCATCCTACAAAAACACGATTGAATTTAACTTCTTCGAATTTTGACAAAACCAATTTAATAATATCTTTTTAGAAGAAGTCATTAGATTTTTCTGGTACAAAATATGAAAATTGAATATTCTTTGAAGTAATGAGTTGAGTTTAGAAGTAATATTTATAAAAAACCCACCATTATCAGGAATACCATTATATCCAACCCACCATTAAACCCACCATTACACTGAAGTGACAAAAGTCATGGTATAGCAATATGCAAATTTTCAGATGGCAGTAGCATCGCGTAGAACAGGTATAAATGCGAAGTGCTTTCGCAGAGCTTTCATTTCTGTTCAAGTTATTCATGTGAAGAGGTTTTGACGTGATAATGACCGCACGACGGGAATTAACAGACTTTGAACGCGGAATGTTAGTTGGAGCTAGACGCATGGGTCATGCCATTTCGGAAATCGTTAGGGAATTCAACATTCCCAGATCCACTGTGTCAAGAGTGTGCCGAGAGTATGAAATTTCAGCCATAACATCCCACCATGGACAGCGCAGTGGTCGACCGCCTGCACTTAACGACCGAGACCGGCGACGTCTGCAAAGAGTCGTACCTAACAGACAAGCAACACTGCGTCAAAATACCGCAGAAATCAATGTGGGACGTACAAGGGACTTGTCTGTTAGAACTGTGCGGAGAAATTTGGCTTTCTTGGGCTATTCCAGCAGAAGACCGACTCGAGTACCTTTACTGACAGAACGACATCGCTTGCAGCGACTCTCGTGGGCACGTGAGCATATCGGTTGGTCCCTAGATGAATGGAAAACCGTGGCCTGGTCCGATGAGTCACGATTTCAGTTGGTAAGAGCTGATGGTAGGGTTCGAGGGTGGCGCAGACCCCACGAAGCCACGGACCCAAACTGTCAGCAAGGCACTGTTCAAGCTGGTGGTGGCTCCGTAATGGTGTGGGCTGTTTTTTCATGGCATGGACTTGGTCCTCTGGTGCGACTGGACCGAACATTGACTGGAAATGCTTATGTCCAGCTACTTGGAGATCACTTGCAGCCATTCATGGACTTCATGTACCCAAACAACGATGGAATTTTTTATGGATGACAATGCGCCATGTCACGGGGCCCCAACTGTTCGCGATTGGTTTGAAGAACATTCTGGACAATTCCAACGAATGATCTGCCACCTAGATCGCCCGACATGAATCCCATCGAGCATTTATGGGACATCATCGAGAGGTCTGTTCGTGCCCAAAATCCTGCACCATCAACGCTTTCACAATTATGGACGTCTATCGAGACAGCATGGCTCAATATTCCTGCAGAAGACTTCCAACGACTTGTTGAGTCCATGCCACGTCGAGTTGCTGCACTTCGCCGGGCGAAAGGAGGGCCGACACGATATTAAGAGGTATCCCATGACTTTTGTCACTTCAGTGTATATCATTATACCAAATTTTACATATTCAATAACCAAAAACCTATTTAGTAGTTCCATTTTAAATTGAAAATTATTAAACTTCGAAATAGGAATATTTTTTTACTTAGAATTCAAATGGGAATTTAATCATTATAATAGTTATCTTTAAAACTCATAATACTTCACAAAATGTATAATAATTTACTACGACAACAATTTTGGTAATCTGTAATATTTGATTTTAATGTCAAAAATTTATAGGAATAAAATTATTTCTGTATCAAACAAATTATTAATAAAGCGAACAAATATTATCAAGAGATTTAATTTTTAAAGTGGTTTGAAAATACTTCGAAATTTTCTGCATAAAATAAAATAATTACAACTAAAGTATTTTTATTACTACATTATTATCTACCATTTCTTTCTATATAATGTTAATATAATATTTGCAAAAGTGTTTGCATAAACTATTAGCATAAATTTGATAAAAATTAGCTAATATTTTTTGATAACTATAATATAAGTATAATGCAATTTAACACATTTTATTTCTAACGTAAAATCCTCTAATGTTTCATTTAAACAATATCTTTACACAATAAATTAAGCCAACGGCCGTACCATGCTGAATATACCGGTTCTCGTTAGATCACCGAAGTTAAGCATCATTGGGCGCGGTCAGTACTTGGGTGGGTGACCACCTGGGAACACTGCGTGCCTTTGGCAAATTTGGGACCTGAATGGCCGAGTGTCTAGCGCTCTGTGCCACAGGTTTCGGGTTCGAATCCCGGCGGTGCCATGGATGTTTGTAGTGGTTCGGAATCCACTTTAAGCCGTAGGTCCCGGTCTTCTATGACTGTAAGAGAGCGTCACGGAGCAAAAGTCAGGCTTCTACCCTACGGGTGCTCCATCACAACAGAAGCTGCTTCCTTCCCCCTTCAATCATGAGTC